>BHFT01040167.1:0-15100 GCA_004320025.1 Laticauda laticaudata
AACGGATGGCAAGTGTTTTTCTCCATTTTACATCCTCTTTCCATCCGTTGGTGCAGTGTGACAGGGGCTTTAATAACTGTGTAATTAGCTTTACAACTGCAGTGACTTACTTAATAACTGTGACAAGAAAGGTTGTTAAATGGAGAAAAATTCACTTAGTACCAAAGGAGCAGCTCCTTGCATTGTGGCAGCTGCAATTAATATGAGAAGCCCAGCCAATGTTTGAGCATGCTTTACATCTCTAGACCAATGAGTTCTCCATTAACAGTCACCACACCTGTCAATTTACCAATTCCAGTTACTGCACTTGTGAACATCGCACATCCAGTCACTATCACCTCACCAATGGATCTCCCAACACCATTGACATTAGTTGGCCCTTTAAATATAGCCATGAGACCTGTGGAAGCATGCCTTTCCTTCCCCAGGCATTGACAACCTCTTCCCCTTTGTAAAAAAAAACTTAGAGCAAAAACTTCCTGCAGTATTAAAAAGAAGAATCGAAAAGGGAGCTGCTGTGTATTGTTTAATGGACTGCTAAATTGGCAAAATGGATTGTTGAGTTGGCCACGCCCACCCAGTCACATGACAACATGGCCATGCCCACCCAGTCATATGACAACCTAGCCCTAATTACTCAGTCACATGACTACCTAGCCACATGACCGTCAAGCCATGCCCACCCAGTCACATGACCACTAAGCCATGCCAAACCAGTCATGGAACCACCAAGCCATGCCCAGCCAATCATATCACTACCAAGCCATGCCCAGTCAGCAAGCCATGCCCAGCCAGTCACATGACCACCAAGCCACACCCAAAAATTAAGCCACACCCACAGAAATTTGAATTCCACCCCTGGACTGATTGTACAGTATTCTATCGCCTTTTCTGTATGCTTCCTCTTTGGTACAACGTAACTGCTTAAGTTTAGCTGTGAACCAACATTTATTGTTACTGTATATTCTCAGGTTTCTGGTTGGCAAACATAGGCCTTCAGAAAAACTGACATATGATATTACAGTACCTGTGAGTTCATCCAAGTCTGCAGAGGTGTCTTCGAACACATTCCAATCAATGCAATCAAGGCAAGCCAGTAGTTTCAGCTTTGCTAAGTCATTGTCAATCAAGGTCAATCAAAATTCAAAATAAGGTTAGCTCTGAGCACACATTCCAAATGCTAAGACCTGGAATGGGCTTCTAATTGTGTTTGCAGTGCCAGAATCATATGCAACAATCTATTAGCATAAGGGAGAGCAAAAGTAAATTTTTGGATGTTCATAATTAAAGAAGCTGAAAAATTGAATGAAGTCAAAAGTAACATTATTTTTGCCACCCCAATATATTCCTGATAAACATCAGCTTTTAAATGAAGAAACAGTCAAATGCTTGTCCTTCCCAGTATTTACCATATAAGAAACTGAAATTGGAAAATTATACCTTGTCTCTAATAATTCTAGTAAAGCAGCAGAAAAATCTATGAAACATGTCATGCTATTACAAAATGTTTCAGATCCATTTAATTAATTTTGCTTCTTTGAAGCAAATATTTCGGTTTACAGATATAGGAAAATTCAACACAAAGTTGGAAATGCAACTCTGAAATTTTGTACTTTTCCTGTAATTGTTAATTGTTTCTCAGTTTCTAAATCCTTTGCAAATAATTTATAAAAAGAGATGTATAGCTGAAAAAAAAGTAATGACCATTCTCAGGAAGCTGTGTTGGTTTTAAGGTTACATACTCTATGGCAAGTGTAATTCTGACTTTGTGCAATGAATGTGAAATAGTACTTAGCAAAAATAAGTAGAAGTACAATGTCTATGTCTACTTATGATTTACATATTTATTTCACTATATTAAATAGTACTTAAATTGTTGACACAAAGAACTTAAATGAAAAAGAAGGGCCATCAATCAGTTAATAAATAGAACTCAAGGTGCTAGTTCAAAGCACGACTTATTTGGTAGGGGACCAGGATAACTGAAAGACTGCATGAGGAATTGTTTATCATTGGGAGATGTTGATCTTTATGTTCCTTTTATATCAAATATTATATCACAGAATGAAGTTTTCTTGATAACATAGACATTTTGGAACAACACAGACAATCTGGAATTTTCTACTAAAAGAAATCAGAGCAAGGTAGCTGTAGTATATATTTATTAGCCATTTATCAGTAAGCTTCAGAAAAGCTTTGGGTGCTGTGCTACTGAATCAGTTTTAATTTAGTAAATGTGATGATTGATCTTGGAATTGATTTTTTTTGTTCAGCTAGAGCTTTAAGTTGCAGTGAGGCTACTATTGATAAGAACTGTAAGCATGATCTGTCAATCAAATCTAACCTGTCAATATAGATAACAAGCAGAGACAACTATAGCCTAGAAGAACATCTCTGAACAATGAATCAGAAGCAAAAAGATTTCCTTGCCAGATGAGCTTTTAAAAAGAGAATGGGGAATGGGGTCCATTTTGCTTTTCTCAATTTTCTCTTTCAAGGGAAGATTCGAAGCATTTATTTCTGACTGTCTTAAGGTAAAGTAAGCAGAACCCAAATCAGGGGTGGACTGGAGATCTAGGATGAAATATAGTTGTCTAGAGACAGTTGAAAGCTAAATATAAATCAGATTTTGGTTTGATCTGAGCTGTGCTTTTGTTCTATTTTTTTTGCCTTTGTTCCTTTTGTGGCTAAATTGCTGAATTAAAGCTCAGAAGTCACTTCTGTTTTCTTTCCCTTCCTCTATTGGTATTATAATTCTATCTGATTCCTTCATCTTGATATATACTAATCATTAAGACTTACATTCTTAATGAATCTGTATTCTCATTATGAAAACACCATAACCTTTGAGGCATTCACATTCTTTTCAAAGCTTACTAAAGAGGGGATAATGGGGGCTAGTACAGGTATATTACAAATAAAATCTGTGAGTTATTGATATTCATGTATTTTTATAAATACTGATTTTAGTTGAATTTCTCTTCTGATCATTTACATTCCATTTTGTTAATTGATAAAAATAAACTATTAACACTTCTATTTTTGAAAGCATTCTTAATTTACAGCATTTTTGCACAACTGCCTAATACTTTTACAAAGTACTATATATAACTGTACTTGTGGCTACTTAGCTTTAACTGAAACTGTTGAGGTAATTCCCCATTAGAAGAATGGGTGCATACAGGGAGACGTATAGAAAGTAGTGTTGGAATAATACACACAGAGCACACAGATACACTGTACAGTAAATGTAGGTTTTTACTTCCAGAAAAGTTTAAACAAAGTTTGAAATCGGCAATCCAAAGTCATTCACAAATTAAATCAGTCAGTTTTCAATCCAGGGATATTCCAAATATCAAAGTCCAGTGTGAAAAACTGGTTCAGTAACAAACTTACATTAAATCCAGTAATATCAGNGAGACAATATTAAAATGTCTTTCCTGGTTTATATATTTCTAACCCAAATACCTGTTAGGTGACTTATATTCCTAACAGAAACAATATTAACAGTAATAGGAAGATGTAATGCTTTTCTATCTAGACTGAATATCCTGCAACCATTGCCAAAGTGTCCCAGACTAGAGAAAGCTTTCTTAAAAAGTTTATGGTCAAGAAGACATAGGACTGTTGACTGTTGGTTGTGGGATTCTTGGTTTATTAGCTCTTTCAAAAGGATGGAAGATCAGAAAATCATATTATTAGCAAATTTAGCCACATGAATTATAGTCTGTTTCAAACTAAGAACAGATCACAGTTACTGTGAGCAACAAAGGGACACACAAAGTATTAATAATATTCCTGGAAAGTTCTAGTTAGATGAACTCAATCAGCTAAAAACTCCCTTAAGTAATGCTATCTCACAATTTCTGCTTATTAATTCTACTATTTCTAATTTTGTTGAAGAAAAAAAATATAAAAAGGCAGAAAGAGGTCTGTAATGATTCTTTTGTTCAAACATTTTCAGTGATCTTCAGTGTAACATATCAAATGAACCTGCAATTAGAACTCAGCTTCAAAAAGGCATTCTGATGATGACTCCACAGAGCCTACAGTAACATAATGATAGTGATAGACCAGACAGACAGATAGACGTACATATATTGTATATCTACATATGTATGGTATTTAGGTATTCAGGTATTTCAGGTATTTTTCCACATCTTAATATTTGTGCTTTTATTATAGGGATGTTTCAGCAGAATCTCATCTGCCATTCTCAGGCTTGTTGTATTGAGTTCTTTTCAATCATGTGTGTCAGGCTTAGTAGCCGTTTTTTGTTTGAATTTGGTGTTGGCTTTCTGCTTTATTTGAATTGTTTTCTTCCTCATCCTGATTGGCTGGGAGTCTAGATCTGTTTTTATTGGTCTTCGAGTTGCTGTGTTCTTGATTAGTTTGCAACATTTGTTTGTGCATTGGAGTTTCTTAGTGCAGCTTGGTTTCTTGTGAATGGCCAATAATTGTTTATTAGCAAGCTAGGTTTTATTTGGGTAGCTGGCTGGGGTGTGTTTGGGCTGAGGTATTGGGGGGAGAGTGTCTGTGTCCATTTGTTTGCTTGGATTGAGAGATTTTTTTGTTTGTGAGTGCAGGCTTCGAGATGATTGATAGTCTGGTGGAGTCATCTCTACTATTAGGTCTTTTATCAATTTCTATAGCTTCTCTGATGACTCTGTAGCCGGGGATTTCTATGGTAGCTAGGATTTTGGTGCCATTGAAATTGGTGCTTTGACCTGTGGCTTTCATATGTTGGACAAGTGAGGAAGTGTGTTCCAGCTTTTTTACAGCATTCTTGTGTTCTTCAAGACAGGTACTTATTCTTCTGTTGGTATGTCCTATGTATGTGGCAGGGTATGATGTGCAGGGTACTTCATATATGACTTGGTTTTCCAGGTCAATTTTATCTTTGGGGTTTCTTAGCTGCTATTTTGTGTCCATTTTGAAGGCAGTCTTGATGTGATGCCTGCGTAGTATCTTGCTGATTTTGTCTGTTGTTCCTCTTATGTGCCACCCACAAACCCAAATTATGGATAAGATACATCAATGACACATTTGTTATTTGGCCCCATGGAAAAGAAAACTTAAACAATTTCCTAACACACCTAAAACAGCACGCACCCCAAAATCAAATTCACCATGGAAATGGAAATAAACAAACAATTACCATTGCTAGATGTACTAATCTACTAAAAAACAGATGGCACACTAGGACACACCGTATACCACAAGAAAACACACACCATCCCACCACCACCCAGCACAGATAAATTCCATGGCTAAAACGCTAATTGCCAGAACCAAACACCTGGCAGACAAGGCACATATAAAGACTGAACTATGCTCCCTGACCAAAATACTGATAGCTAATGGCTTCCACAAAAACAAAACCACAGACCTGATCCACAAAAACACACTGAAACACAATAGAGGCCCAGAAGATGATCAAACGTCTGGAACAGCTGTCCTGCCCTACATAAGTCCAACATATGAAAGCCACAGGTTAGCATTGACTTCAATGGCACCAATACCCTAGCTACTATAGAAAACATGCACAAAACACAATGTTGCCAACTAATCAAGAACATAGCAACGTGAAGACTAATAAAAAAAAGACCAAGACTCCCAGCCAATCAAGATGAGGAAAGAAGAACATTCAAATAAAGCAGAAAGCCAGCACCAAATTCAAACAAAAAATAGCTGCCAAGCCTGACACACATGATTAAAAAGAAACCAATACATAAGCCTGAGGATGGCAGATGAGATTCTGCCAAAATGTCGCTATAATAAAAGCACAAATATTAAGATGTGGGAAAATACTGAATATGAAACCATACATATAAGATACCTGTGAAAACATAAGAAAACATATATCTACGAGGGCTATCCACAAAATAGATTAAACGCTTTCGTCTGTAGGAAGATGGAGCGGAAGCTAGCTGGGCCATACTTTGTCTGTGCGGTTCGCAGCTTTAGTCTGCATCTAGTCGTGCTGTAGTGGGAGGTTCGTATCATGCCTTGTTATTTCACAGCGAAACGTTCGAAATGTGTGCTGCAGAGTTGAAAATCCCGCAAGTGGTGAGGTGCGATCAGTGATAGGTTTTTGTGTGTGGCAAAATACATAAACCGATTGAGAATTTTTTTCGTCAATGTGTGAAGTAAATACGGACAACACATCAATCACTGAAGGTGAGTGCGGCCAATGGTGCATAAGGTTTTAGAATTGACGACTCATGTTCCATGATGAACAGTGAATGGACGGCCGCAGCACTTGTGATGTGATGAAGCTGGTCAAGAAAGTGCGATGGACAAGATTTTGTGGAAAAACCGCCGTTTGCACAGTAACAGAACTTTTGCTTAGTTTTTCGCACAAATTTCACACAGCAACATTTGTTGCATGAAATTGTTACAGCAAAAGCTAGACTACCAACAATTTTTGTTGCAGATGGGTTGCCAAAAAATCCGACAGAAAACTCCAGAGAGTCAGCATATGGCCGCATCATTGACAATTTCTGTACCTCTTACGACAAAGATGGAGATTCATTTCTTGGATCGATATCGTAACTGGAGGGAGACTTGGGTCAAACAGATTGATAGCGAGACAAAATTTGCAGTCTATGTGAGTGGGGGGCACACAAATTCCGCAAAAAAACCAAGAAAAGTTTGCAGGCGTGTCTGCGCAGGAAGATTGTTGGTGACTGTTTTTGGGAATAGGCAAGGTGTGTTCTTTCTTATCGATGCTTTCTGGAACATGGTTGCAACATATAACTCTTGTGAGGTATTGTGAAACGTTACAAAAAACTAAGAAAGAGCAATTCAAGCAGACAGAGTAGAGTGAAAGTTAAGCTGCCAACAAAATTTGTTTTTGCATGAGAATGCCGACACAGCATCAAAATACACTTGAGAAGCCTGAATGCTGTTCAAGTGGGAGGAGTTTTCCTCATCTGCCCTACAGCCCCCGATCTTGTTGACCAAGGACTACCACTATTGTTTCGAGGATGAAAGACACTTTAACGGCAAATAGTTAAAGATTTAGATAATTGGGTCAAGATTGAGTTATCGCTATTTGGGATGTGAATTTGATAGTAAAAATGAAATATGTTTGCCAAAATTCGTTGTTTTTGGTTTCAACAGTGGCCAGTCAAGTTGAAAATATTTATTTTGTAGAATGTAGAGAGAAATGTATTATGTAAATTTATATGGCAGAAAGGAAAAAACTCAGAGTTGAAATATAATTATTTACCGATGCCAAGAAAAAAGGAGGATTTGGCCTTGCTAGATTTTGAATTATATTTATGATGCCATATAGTAAACTGGCTTATAGATTGATAAATTAGAAAATACGAAGGTTGTAATATAAGAGGGTTTTTGAATCTCCAACTTGGCTGGCATATGCCTTCATGCTGGGAATGGAAAATCTAAACAACATTCATATTTTCCAAACGCACCAGTAAGAAATGTGTTGTTTAATAGTCTGGGGAAGAGTTAAAAAAACAAATACACTAACCCAAAGGTTTCAATTGTGGCTATCTACATATGGAGCAGTTACACGTCCACAATGTAAATTGATCTATGAAAATTATTGTTAGGTAGTGAAGATTTTATTATATGGAGACTGGAAAGAGCTTAAAAATAGGGCAAAATACAATATTCAAGGAAATGGAAATTCACAAAATACAAACCCATTAATGAGAAAGATAGAGAACAATTGGCTTTAAATATGGACTCCACAAGAATTAGATTAGAAATATGGCTAGGAAAGGAAATGAAAAGAAAACAATTAAGTAAAACCTATGAATATCTTGTTGGAGTACGAATTAAAAGAAGGAAAACGTTACAGAACTATGATAATAAATGGTGGGTCATAGTATTGAATATAGATAAGTGGGAACATATTTGGCAACAAATAACAAATTAACTATGTTCATCTCGTGATAAAGAAAACTTATATAAAAATGTCAGTCGCTGTGCCCAGTTACCTCCTGCGTAGACTGGCTAAGATGTTTCTTTGCCAACCAACCACCCAATTGTTGGAAATTGTAAGCATATGCAGCAAGGAACATACTTTTCACATATGGTGGACTTGCCCATCCGTGCTCTAGAAAATTTGTGGAGAAATGATTAGAAATTGGATTTTAATCATAGAACAAAACAAAATTTAAAACTTGAACCCAAAACTTTTCTGCTAAGTTATGATAAGATTCCAAACATGGAGAAGTTGGTAATTAAAAAATTACATGAATGCACTGAGATGGATAAGGCCTAACCAAACTGTTAAAAGAATAAACAAGAAAGCGACTATCATGGAATGATGGAACATTTGGTATGAGTGGTTATAAAGAAAAGGTAATATATTTGATATTTGCATAGTTATGGAAATGAGCAGTAAGACATGCATTTAATGAGGAAGGCGGAGCCTCCTCGCTGACAGTGGACCCATATGCGCAACTCGTCTACAGCTAATGGCCGTGGCTGTTTTGGTTGTAGAGACCCCCATAATTAAGATTTCGATTAGAGGGCCTGAAGCTACCTAGGGGTGGGCAAGAGCGAAGTGGGAAGCTGCAAGCGATGTTGAGGGGAGCCGCGATCTCCCCCCTGGGCTTGGGTTTTTCCTCCCCCAAAGCACGATGCAGCAGTTGGTTTAAAATGGCCACCAAAGAAAGAGGTGGATAACATCTGAACCGGGAAATTGGGTATATCAATACTAAACAGAAAGCACCCTGGGATTGAAGGTAACATGGACATTTTTAAGAAAAGAAAAGTGAGCAGCGATAAATTATAAAGGGACAGGGAAAAAAAAATAGAAAATATTTTTGACAGCTAAGCGGGGTTCGATACCGGGGAAAGAAGAAGCTGAATACTAAAGATTTAACTAAATTGAGAACATAAAATATTATTGGGATATAACAAGGCATAAAATAAAGCTGAAATTAAGGTATTGGTCAATAAATGAATATAGATAAATAAAGTTTTAAAACATTGGGAGACGTGGACTGTTGCTGGAATATTGACAGTTCGAAAAATCCTACCAATGAAAACAAATAGGGGAATAAAGGTGAAGACTTTGGTACAAGTGGAGAGTGGTCCAGTCTATTTGACGAAAAACTTTGTAAGCCTTCAAACAAAAGCAAACAGGCCGTGTTTGCTGAATGAACTGTGTGGATATAATACATTAAGAAATATTGAAACAAATAAGAATCTTGAGAATAGTGAAAACAGACCCAGAATGAGAAAAAAGCAGGAGAAGACTGACTCGGTTGCCGGATTGATGTGATTTTGTTTGTGGTTAGACCTGGACTGGAATAACTGAGAACATTTAGAAAAATTGAAAGAAGTGAAGGGAAAGTAATAAGTGTTGGGGTTTTTTTTATTTATTTTGGGACTTTAAATGATAGATAAATAATAAGAGTCGCTCGCTAACTCGATGATATCTCTTTCGGGAATTAAAAATGAACTTAAAAATATGAGAGAATTAGTAATAGGGGAAAAGGTGAAGATACATTTTGCCTCTGTGTTGAGAGAAAATGGATAAAGGGACGATTGAATAGAACAAGATGAAAGAGCTTCTTAGAGGCAGGAGGACGTCAATTCAAGAAGACATTTTTAAATAGACATTACACAAGAACATAAACAAGAAGTGGGGAATAAGATAGGAAAGGTTCAAAAAGTTGAAATTTGAAAGGTTGAAAGAGAAGTGCAGAATTAAGACCTTAAAAAAACAACCAAAAAAGGGAAAATAGGGTGAAAAATGATACAATGTCAGAAAAGCAACAGAAACAGGAATACTAGAACGAGAGGTGGAGATTAAGAAGTGTGGAGATTTAGGAAGATGGGTTTAAAAGGCAGGATTGGAGAAAGAAGAGGAAAGGAAAAACGGAAGAGAAGTTAGCAAAGGCTTTAAAACAAGATAGTAAAGAAACACAGATTTATTATAGAGATAGTGGGAAAAATATGATTAAAAAAGGAGATTCTGCAAAAAGTACACAAGATTGTAATTGTTGTATTTAATTTGAATAATGTTAGAAAATTGATTTATAGTAATAGAGGTATATTACTATGGATTATTGTTTTAATCTATATCATAAACTTATTATTCTTTCTTATTTTATAATATAGTATGTACGTTTCAACAGATACTAAGCAAGAATAGAATGAAAAGTATATATTATTTTATAATGTTAAATTTAGGGAATAGATTTTTAAAGGCTTAATTCAGTGATTACAGGAGAAATTTGTGTTAATTGAGAAAAAAAAAAGAAAATTGAAATAGAACAGACAATACCATGATATATGCATAATAATTTAAATTGAGATTGAATAAATAAAATAAATTAAGAGAATGAAAAGAGGGGAAGAAGCTTATATAGAAAATGTGAAAGAGACAAGGGGTAAAAGAGGCAGGATTGGAGAAGAAAGGAAGGAGAAAAGGGAAGAGAATTAAATCAAGGTTTAAACAAGATGGTGAGAAACAAGATTTATTCAGAGGTTAGTGAGTAAAACTAGTGAAATTAAAAAAGAGATTCTGCAAAAAGTACATAAGATGTGTATTGTGATTTACATTTGAAATAAATGTCAGGAAAACTGAATTTAAATAATAGAGATTTAGATTTGCTATGGATTATTGTTTAATTATATTATAAACTTATTAACTCTTTTAATTTTAATAATATAGTATTGTAAGCTTTAGAATGTACAAGCAAGATCAGAATGAAAGGTATAATATTATTTTAAGTGGTTAATTTAGGGAAAAGATGTTGTAAAGGACATCAATTACTTCAATCAGTGATTACACGAAGAAAATTGTGTTAATGAGAAAAGATAATAGAAAACTTGAGAATAGAACATTAGGACAAAAGAATATAGCAAAATGATCTAAATTGAGATGAAATAAAATAAAATAGAATTAAGAGAGTGAAAAGAGGGGAGAAGCTATAATAGAAATAGTGTTGAATGGTAAATAAGATATGAAATTGATAAAAAATGAGCATGAATTCGAATTTATGTCTGTACAAAAAGATGTAACTCAGGAAGCCCTCGTTCCAAAAAGAAGTTTAATGTTTTCATGTTTTTGTGTTTTGTTTGTGAATGTTTGTTTAATTGAAAATCAAATAAAATTTTCAAAAAAGTTGAAAATTTAAGAAAGGTAATCAAAAGGGGGAATACCTGTGAAGTTCAGGAAGAAGGCAGAAAAGACTCCAGCAGAAAAGGGGAAAGGACAGATATTAAGAAAGAGAGGGATATAAACTGGGCAATGAGAAAAGATTATGGGGAAAAGAGGGGAGGAGAAAGCAGTAAGAAACAGGTGCATGAAATAAAGAAATTCGGAAATAGTAAAAATGTTGAAAAGAATTGTTTTTTCAAGAGATAAAGGTTGATGAATTAAAAAGGGGATTCTGCAGGCGTGACAAGGGGCCAATAAGAATATTTCTGGCAATTAAAAAATATTTTAGAAAATAGGGTAATATAGATACTGCATAACTCTAATTAAAATATCAAGGGGAAATATGCTGCGGAACCCATGAAAAGATGTAATGAATTATTATTGTAATTCTTTAAAATAATGGTTTAATTGGGAATCAAGAATGAAGGGAAATAAAAGGTTATTTTAAATCATTGAGATGTCACAATCAAACAAGTAAAAGGGGGAACCTATACTTGTTTATGTTTTTTAGTGTTAAAAGTATTAATAGATTTTTATTAATAATTCAAGTAATTAATCTAAGAATTTATAAAAAGAATATTATGGAAAGGAAATATAGACATGACTAAAGTTAAACCAACTAAAATTAATAAGTTTAATATAGAACTATTAAAAAGCCAGAGAGACATTGGCAACTTTTTACTAATTATTATTGTCATTATTAATGTATATTAAGGCAACACATATTGTTTATCTTTATTTTTAAAAATAAATATTAAGGGTTATATTTGAGAAATAATTGAAATGAAACAAAAAGATGTTTCTACCTGAGATTAATGAAAGAGGCTAGAATTAATGTGGTTTTGTTTCTCTCCCTTACTGAAATTTGGAAAATGGAAAAGGTAATAATAGAATTAAGTATGCATATATGAATGTATAATTGCTGTCATATTTGTATGTAAAGGTGATGACCCGGAAATATGATGTCCACTAAAAAGAGATTTTTGTTTTTAATGTAAAAAACTGAATAAAATGTGTTAAAAAAAAAAAAGAAGACGTGCATTTAATCACAAAATACTATACAGAGAAATTAAAACATTAAAAGAACAAAGGAGTTATGGTAACAAGGCAGATCATATATATATGTGTGTGTGTGCATGTGTGTGTGTGTGTGTGTGTGTTGATTTGTCTGTTTTAAACGTATGTCAAAATAAATGTTTTTTCTATAATAAAATAAAATAAAATATCAATCATCAATGCCAAATCAGTCATAAAATATATTTTTTCAAGATGGCAGCCATATCTAAGTATTTTTCATTTGAATTAAAATAGTGGTGTAGCACTGGATAAACACCGCCACACATCTAGTGTTGACCTTAAACTACAGGCAGCCCATCTTCATCCCAAAACTCTACCAATCTTTGTAATTTCAATTTCAAGTTGTTAGGATATTTTGATAAGTTCAATTTGTTTCTTATTGGATTGATGAAAAATAATAAATATCTTATCAACAAATATTTTTAAACGATTTACTTGCTTTATTTCCTTTATCGGATCATCTAAAACAAATTAGAGCAGTGCCATATTATGATATTTAAGCAGTGCCATATTATGATATTTGGAAACTCTTTTTTGCTATTCTAGTGCTCACTCCAGATTTTAAAGATTGTGTCTATTCAAGGAAGCCCAATATTTCTACCTGTTTCCCCCCAACTTTATTCATATTTAACAAGATAATATAAAATATATTGCTGCATCTAAAATAAATTCTCAAATAAATCTGAAATGGTAAGAAAATAGGACCTCTTTTATATTTTTTAAGCATTGGAGCAGGAAGAAATTATCCTTTTAGTAGACAATGACCCTCTTTGCAACAGATTGAGGACTTTGAACAACTCTCTTTTACTTATTCCAAACCAGTTTCACAGCTGATTCCCTTATATTCACATATAAGAAAATATTATGTTCAAACTACTCATAGCAAAGGCAGGTTGCTTGGAAAGCAATGAAAAGTAAATACTTTAAACTTTAAATACTGTATAAACTGATTGTTACAGAACATTATTCATTGTTATATTACAATACTTGACTTACCTGATAACAAAATATTTTCTTTATTTCATTCACTCAGATTTTGAAAGAAGATGTTTGTTATTAACTGTTTAATCCCTCTCAAGATAGCTTAATGAACTATCAGTATACATCTATATTTTCTTTGAAACAAGCTCTATTGTACTGTAGAGAAACATAAATAGGATTGCAACAAAAGGATGTGATTTTATCGATGTTTTATTGAGAATCAATTGAATTCAGTCAAACTTATTTCTAAATAAATTTCTCCTTTTGCATATCCGTGTATATATACACCAACCATAACATACAAACAAACATGTGTGCACAAACACATAGAGATACAAACACACACTATCAGCTACTTTCAAGTATGGTTTTCAAACCAGCTTGAAAAACAGTCTATCCTAGAAAAAAATATTCCGTACCTATACATAGAATGACAGGTTTCTAAGAGATACTGATTTTTTTGACAGGTTTCTAAGAGGTACTGATTTTTTCTTTAAAGGGAGCATTTTGAAAGCTTCTCTGGAAAGATAGTTCCACAAGCAAGAAATCACATCTGAAGTGATATGACTTAACTGGGTTTCAAATGGTTTGGGAAAATAGAGAATAAGTTTCTTTTCATGTTATCTAGTTGCCCTCGTGCTGGAACAATACAGAAATATTTTATTATTACAATTACAGTGGAACCTCGGGTTGCAAACGCTTCGGTTCATGATCAAATTGGGTTGCTACCATAGTCTTGGAATGGATTACAGTTGTGACGTGAAGTTCCACTGTATTTTAAAGGTAGAAATAAATTTTAGCCTTTACTGGCCTTCCTCATATTACAAATATCCCTTCTAACATAAATTTAACTTACCTTCCATCATGTTTTAATACAGCAGTTTAAAATTGGTCTTTTCTTTTAATACAGCTCCTCCTCCTTCCATTATAGCTTATACCTACAAAAGTCTGTATGGCCATAAAGATATATTCCAAAGCAAAGTGATTGCAACTTTTTTTCTTAAATTGTCAAGTGGAAGGATATGGCAACTTTTAGTTTGATGTGTATAGTTTGCAATCTGAATGTTTTCTTATGATGATTTAGAGTAGACATGATTAGCTGTGGCATTCTACATTTTCGATTCCACATTTTAAAGATGCCAAGTTTCAGAAGCAGTGTTTTGGAATTGAAGTTGTTTTGAGAACAGGGCAGGATCATATTTAATGATAAAAACAGATATCCCTAGTTCTATCATATCGTGAACTCATGGGGAATTAGAGGGGACTCTAAATGATAGTCATGCAGTCATTTTCATATTAGTCATAATAAGTCATCTGCTTAATGTAGAATTTTACAAAACAGTATTAAGATTTCAGGACAATCAATGACATACAAGGTTTCAAAATGTCTTATTTGACTTTATTCTTCTTTTTCCTCATAACAGAATTTAAGAGATTGCCTCTTCCCAATTTTATCTGCCCATACCACCAGGTCCAACATAATGGGTATGTTATCGGTTCTGTGAACTAGGGTGCTTCTTGGACATAACCTCAGTAACAGCCTTTTTTACTTTGTTTCCTGTATTATGGAATCTCGATGGCTGTCCTCAACACTTCTGTACTTTCAAATGTCCCTAAAGAGCTAGTTATGTCAAGAGGACTAAGAATATGGAAAATAATTGAATTTGTGAGGTGTGCCTATTACTAATATCTATTAGTTTTTCTTGCCTTAGTTTTGCTTTTACAGTTTGCAATATTTTTTAAAAACAATTCCCTGACATAGGCATATTTGATAAATTTTACTGATTTGTAAAATTCACTGGCCATCTGCGGTCTCTGCTATCCCGCATTAGATGGGCACCTCATGATAGGGAGTGAAAGGAGAAAGAAACGACAGGAGACGAAGTTTCT
>BHFT01040170.1:0-24932 GCA_004320025.1 Laticauda laticaudata
GAGAAACTGGGTTTAAGGCTAAGAACTTTAAAAACTCCCATAGCATTTTGCCAACTGGATGGATCGGTAGCTGGGGGTGGCCCTGCACATTTCATAACAGAACCAGTGGAAATGACAATGAGGAGGCATAGAGTGACTTTGTGTTTTATTGTCACTCCTGGGATGGAACACCCCCTCCACTGCTAGGTTTGCCCTGGCTCCAAAAGTGGAACCCCCAAGTGGATTGGAGGAGGGGATTGTTATGCATATGCACTAACTAACCCCCAGAAGGGAAGGGGCAATCTCAACCAAAAACCCAGAATTCCACAGAGCTGGCATCTATAGGCAGTGAGAACCTGAGGGGGGAGGAAAAAATTCCTGAAGAATATTGGGTCTTAAAGGAGGTGTTCAGTGAAAAGGCCTCAGATGAGCTTCCCCCCCCCATTGCTCAACAGATTGCAGTATTTAAATTTTGCCAGGAGTGAAATTTCCAAAGCCTAAACTTTACTCAATGACACCGTGGGAACTAGAGGAGCTGCGGTCATTTATTGATAAAAATCTTGAATGAGGTTTCATCCAACCTGCTGGGCCTCAGGTAGCGGCCCCAGTACTGTTCGCAAGAAGAAAGATGGCTCACTTTGTTTATGTGTTGATTATAGGAATTTAAATGTGATTTTGGTGGAGAACGTGTATCCCCTTCCCTTAATGAAGGACATGTTGGCCCACCTGGTCAAAGGGAAAATTTTTATAAAACTCAATTTGAGAGAAGCTTATTATCAAATTTGAATCAAGGAAGGAGATGAATGGAAAACTGCTTTTAATTGCCCAATGGGATGTTTCCAGTTCAACGTTCTCCCGTTTGGTCGACAGGGGCCCCTGGTAGTATTCATGCAAATGATAAACTCAGTTTTGCATGAACATTTATACAAAGGAGTGCTGGTTTATCTTGATGATATTCTTATTGACACTGAGACTTTTGATGAACATGTGAAACTAGTGCATTCAGTTTTAGAAAAACTTCGAGCTGCTGAATTGTATGCGAAGCGATCCAAGTGTGAATTCCACAAAGAGAAAATTGACTATTTGGGCTATCACATATCACATGATAGTATAGAAATGGATCCAGGGAAAGTTCACGCTGTCTTGGAATGGGTCCCTTCCCGCACCAAGAAGCAATTACAAAGCTTCCTGGGATTTGCTAATTTTTACCGTTTACAGTAAAATTTTACAGTTTTACAGTTTATCCCGGCTTTTGTGAAGATTACTACTGCCTATTACAACTCTCCTAAAAACCAAGGGGGAGGTGAAACCAAAGCCAAGTAGGCCACTGGAGTGGTCCATGGAGTGTCAAGCCACATTTGAGAAGCTGAAATGACTTTTTGCCGCTGAGCTGGTGCTCAAGCACCTGGAAATGGAAACGCCTTTTGTAATCCAAGCCGATATGAGTGATGTAGCAGTGGGGGCAGTGTTACTACAAGCAAACAAAATGGAGACTCTGCAACCATGTGCATAAACTTCCTGTAAATTAGCTGAGACAGAAAGAAGATGGGCCATTTGGGAAAAAGAAGCCTTTGCAGTTCTTTGGGCTTTGTTAACCTGGAGGCATTCTCTAGAAGGGGCAAAACACCCCTTTGAGGTGTGGACGGATCATAAGAATTTAGAGGCTCCAAAAATGCCTTGGAAACTGTCGCCAAAACAAATTTGCTGGGTGCAGTACTTCAAACGGTTTAATTTTTCAATGAAGTACATTCCAGGAGGGAGGAACTTTATAGTGGATGCGTTATCTAGATTGCCTCAATATATTAATGCCCGTCCGGAAATGATCCGCCCTATTGCCCTAATTAGACAGTTGGCGGCTCCAATGGTTACCAGGGCCAGAAAAAAGGCGAAATTGATTTATCAAAGGATTTATCTGCATAATTAAAAGAAGTTCTAAAACTTGATGATTGGTTCCTGACTCACTCAAATAACTGTATGGTTAGAGATGGATTGGCATGGGTGGGGGCTAAATTATATGTGCCAACAAAGTTGAGGAACCAAATATTACAACAATTCTAAAGCTACAATTCTAAATTCTACAGCAGATTCTAAAGCTGCTGGACATTTTGGGTTTGTAAAAACCTTACACTTAGTTAAAAGGCAATTTTGGTGGCCTACTTTGAAAAAGGGCATTGAAACTTATGTCGCTAGTTGTCCTATCTGTGCCTCAGCCAAACGATCGCCTGGTAAACCAGTGGGCCTACCACAAAGTGTAGCTAGACCAACTGCTCCATGGAAAGAAATATCTATGGATTTTATAGTAGAATTACCTGAAAGTGGGGAAAATACAGTCATTTGGGTGGTAACAGATTTGTTTTCCAAACAGGTACATTTCATACCTTGTGCAAAAATCCCAACTGCAAAAACCTAAGCTAAACTGTCTATTTTACATGTCTATAGGTTACATGATGTTCCTGAACGGATAATCTCAGATGGGGTGTCCAATTTACCTCAAACTTTTGGAAATAGTTCCTGAAGTTATTGGGCTCTGCCCAGGGCTTAAGCTCCGCCCACCACCTTCAAATCAATGGAACTTGTGAGAGAACTAACTTGGTATTGGAACAATATCTTAGATGCTATATTAATTATCAACAAGATGATTGGGCTCACATTGTCATTTGCTGAGGTGGCATATAACAATTCGGTTCATAGTAGTACTGGGTTTACTCCATTTAAAGTGGCTTCGGGACAAGATTTTGTACCCATATCTGAGCTTCCACAGGAGAAACCTAATGTTCAGTCATTGAGTGAGTGGATAACCCAACTCCAGCTTACCTGGCTGGTTACCTGTAAAGCATTGGATGATGCTCATCACTTGCATAAGAAATTTGTAGACAAAAAGAGAGCTCCACAGAAACAATATCAAGTTGGAGATATAGTTTTCTTGTCCACTAGATATTTACAGACCACACAAAAGTCAAAAAAGCAGGGGCCTAAATCTGTTGGACCTCTTCCGATTGAACGTATTGTGAATCGCATGGCAGTCCAATTGCAATAACCAAAAACCCTTAGATGAGTCCATCCTGTCTTCCATGTTAGTTTATTGAAACCTGAACATACTTCCAACCTGAGACTGGTTCAGGTCGATCCCCTCATTCCTCTTCTAATTGAGGGTGAACAACATTTTAAAATTAAAGAAATTTTGGATTCCAGGAAACAAAGAGGCTGACTTCAATATTTAGTTGCCTGGAAATACTTTCCTCCTTCCCAGTTGGAATGGGTAAATGAAAAGGATGTTGGAGTCCTTGGACTTGTACGGACATTTTGTGCTAAATATTCTGACAAACTTTAAAATATTATAGTAGTGTGTCATATGTATATTCCTCTTTTATCTTGCATTCTCTTTCGTTTATAGGGCTAACACCACTTTTGCAGGAGGGCCTAATGTCAGCATTCAAGATTTCTTTCCTTTGCATTTTTCGGCTGTCATGAGTAACAAGGGGAAAAGGGGTAAAATAGTTACGGGAAGCGAGCTAGAGGTTTCAGAGAATAAACTGTATAAGTTGGGGGGGAGTTTCTTGTTTATGCTTCTTTCTTATGCTATGTGCAAGCGCACCTATCAAAATATGTCAAGGTCAACGGACAGATGCCACATCACCACCTGAAGATGCCCACATGACGTTACATACAACTTTTAATTGGATGGACAGTTTGAATTATTGTGGGTGGGAACATTGCCATCACTTTTTATATGTGATTTATGCGCTCATTTTCTCAGATTCAGAATTCCTTTGATGCGACCACTTGATTTCCAGTAAAAGATATCTTTTTTCTAATTCATGGAGTCTTAAGTATTTCTTTCTTGGATTTTGAATGGAGCACCAGCTGACAGTGGCAGTGGTACAGTGAAATATTGAACAGATCTGAGGGATTTGATAAATAATGAAACAAATGCTCTTTAATAGTCACACACCAAAACATCCTTTTCAGCAACTTCATAAAGAATGATCCACTTGTGAATAGGTGCATAGTTGGGTCAGTAAAGCGTCCTATAAGGTGGCCAATTTTATTTTTGACACTTTGAAAATGACAGTCATGGGAAACAGTCCAGCAATTGACCAAGTTGAAGAGTCTGTAATGGGGTAACTATAATGTTCAAATTACTATGCGGAAATCTGGTTTAACACTGCTAGTAAGCCAAGAAGCTCCCTGGATTTGGTAACAAACTCTCCCTAATCCAGGGGTCTGCTACCTTAAACACTCAAAAGAGCCATTTGGACCCATTTCCCACAGGAAAAAAAACCCCAAAACTGGGAGCCACAAAACCTGGGTAGACGTGGCCAACTCATTGTCACTCACTCTAACCCAGTCATATGACCCATAGCCATTTCTACTAAGCCACAAAACCCTTCTATGGCTCTATGTCGTTCCCCCCCCCCACATCTCTCTGCTCCTCTCCCTCTCTCTCTCTTTCTCTCTCCCCCCATCTCTCTCTCCCTTTCTCCTCCCCGCTTTCAATATCTGCGTGTGTCTCCCTATCTCCCCCTCTCCTCTCTCTCCCCCCTCTCTATCTCTCTCCGTTTCTCTCTCTCTCCCCTTCTCCATGCCTTTCTCTCCTCTCTGTGTGTGCTCTCGAATCTAACAAATTGGGAAAGCACGAACATCCGCAGGTTGTGCGCCTGCGCAGACGTTTTCCAATCGTTGCACAGGCGGTTGTTGCGGGACCCGCTGCCGCCCAAGTGACGTTTGCCCGCCTTCCTCCGCTTGCCCCGGGGGGGGGAGGGGGACACGACCCTGGAGTGGGTTGGGCTCCGAAACCTGCACGTGACGACGTAAAAGCGAGTCTTTGGGGCGGAGGGGAGGTTTGCATTGCTCCCTTCGCTTTGGAGACATGCGGACCCGCGAGTTTTCTCTCCTCAACGTAGCTTTCCGACGGAGCATGGACACGGCGCGCGAGACTTCCGGGGTCAGCAAGAAGAAGGTGGAGTGTTTCTACGATGTCGTATCGCCCTACTCCTGGCTTGGCTTTGAGGTGAGAGCGCTGGAAAAAGCCACGCCGTTCCCTCTTACCTCAAGTTTGACCCACTTTCCTTTGGCTGCTGAAAACATTGCGACGTTTGTCATGTTTGCACTATGTATACGGATTGTGGGGATATTGGGAAACAAGTGTAACATTGAATTAAGCTTTGTAGCAATTAATAAGTAACATAAGTCTGACTTTAGTTTGAATAATTGGACTTTGTAACTATTTGTGAATATGGAGTGCGTTGCCTTGAGCTGGATGAAAGCAAATCCTGATATATATGAACATTTCAGAATGTTCTTGTCAAGCGAGAAGTGGAACATGTCGCTTATGGATTCATCGTGTGCAATTATATATACACTGCTCAAAAAAATAAAGGGAACACAAAAATAAGACATCCTACCTCTGAATGAATGAAATATTCTGATTAAATACTTTGTTCATTACATAGTTGAATGTGCTGACAACAAAATCACAGGGCGCCAGTGGCGAATGTGCCAATCTTGGTGTTCTCTGGCAAATGCCAAACATCCCGCACTGTGTTGGGCTGTAAGCACAACCCCCACCTGTGGACGTCAGGCCCTCATACCACCCTCATGGAGTCTGTTTCTGACCCTTTGAGCAGCCACATGCACATTTGTGGCCCACTGGAGGTCATTTTGTCAGGGCTCTGGCAGTGCTCCTCCTGTCCCTCCTTGCAACAAAGGGCGGAGGTAGCGGTCCAGATGCTGGGTTGTTGCCCTCCTACGGCCTCCTCCACGTCTCCTGATGTCCTGGCCTGTCTCCTGGTAGCGTAGCGTCTCCATGCTCTGGACACTACGCTGACAGACACAGCAAATCTTCTTGCCACAGCTCGCATTGATGTGCCATCCTGGATGAGCTGCACTACCTGAGCCCTTGTGTGGGTTGTAGACTCCGTCTCATGCTATCACTAAAGTGACACGCACCGCCAGCATTCAAAAGTGACCAAACCATCAGGCAGAAAGCATGGGAACTGAGAAGTGTCTGTGCCCACCTGCAGAACCCTCCTTTATTTGGGGATGTCTTGCTAGCTGCCTTGCTTTCCACTGTTGTTCTCTTCCATTTGCACAACAACATGTGAAATTGATTGTCAATCAGTGCTGCTACCTACAGTGGACAGTTTGATTTCACAGAAGTGTGATTGACTTGGAGTTACATTGTGTTGTTTAAGTGTTCCCTTTATCTTTTTGAGCAGTGTATTTGGTCTTCAAGAATCCAAGTCTAGTGACACCAGTGCAGCACTGGTGTCAAACTCGCAGCATCACGGCCATGTTACGTGACATATTGGGATTTCCCCACCCTCCCTTTGCTCAAAGGGAGGCCATGAATTTGACAGCCCTGTCAAATATTCCAATCTTGAATGATTGATTACACAATATGGCTTCCAGTACCAGGATATCCATACATTTAATGTATTATTTCCAAACTTTATCCATTTTACCTGGGGAATATATTAATTTCTGCTATGAAAGAACCTGTTTGCAAGTAAACCAAATGGGTAACTTGGTTTATTAGGAAAAGAAATCCCTGTTTACTGTGATGTTTTCATATTTTTACCTTGCTAATATGGATTCTCTCGTTGTTAGTTTTCCTACAAAAAATGTTCAATATTTTGGGTGGTTTGATGTCAGTGGGCTATGATGCATAATATTACTTAAAGCATAAAAGTATTATAATCCCATTTCAAATTACAGTTAGAGATAGTTCTTAGCGATCATTCAAAGTTATGACAGACACCCGCCTCCAGCTATCAAAATAATACAAATTAGTTTTTTAAAAAAAATACCCACAGTTTATGTTTAGTTCCTGTGATACTTTACTTTTACTGGATTTATGTCCTAATGTACACCTGATTTTCAGTGAACATATTACAGTGGCACTGAAACTAGTGGCTTATGACAGTTTTCCTCATCTATGACCATCCCCCTGGTTACATGATCAAAATGCAAATACCTGGCCATTGGCTCATATTTATGATGTAATGTTCTGGTGTCATGTGATCACTTTTTGTGACCTTCGGACAAGCAAAAGTTAAGATTCACTTAATAACTGTGCTGATAACAACTGCAGTGATTCATTTAAGAACTGTGGCAAGAAAGGTCATAAAATGACCTTTTAAGCAAAACTCACTTAAATGTCTCACTCAGCAATGGACATTTGGGGTTCAATTGTGATCATAAATCGAGGACCACCTATAATATTAATAATCCCTCTTACCTCTATAGATTATTTGCAGGTACCGTCCCATCTGGAATCTGGATCTGCATTTGCGGCCAGTTTTCCTTTCAGGGATAATGAAGGCAACTGGTAAGTAAGCATTTAATTATTCAGTCAAACTTAGATGAAGATTAGACATACTCCTGTGGCAACTAGTTACAAATGTAGAGCTGCAGAACTTTAGATCAAAGAGATTGGTGAAGTATTGTGTTTGTATTTCTCATGTCTTTCTTTAAAGTGAATCTGAACTAGCTAGAGTATAGAATAGTATGATATGATATGATATAATATATAGATAGTATGGCTTGTCAAGAGAAAAAGAGGATTACGGGTGACATGATAGCAATATTCAATATTTGAGGGGCTGCCACAAAGAAGAGGGGATCAACCTCTTCTCCAAAGCACCAAAAGGCAAGACAAGAACTAATGGATGGAAACTAATGAAGGAAAGAAGCAAATTTGAACTAAGAAATTTCCTAAGAATGAGAACAACCAACAGTGGAATGGCTTGCCTTCGGAAGTGATGAGTGCTCCATCACTGGAGGCTTTTAAGAAGAGAATGGATCATTTGTCTGAAATGGTGTAGGGTCTCCTGATGGAGCAGAGAGTTGGACCAGAAGACCTCCAAAGGTCCCTTACAACTCTATTATTCTGTATATGTGGTTCAGTATAAGTTGCTTTTTAAAATTTCCCTTAACATCTGTATTGGAACTTTTATGTTTTCTAATATATTAGTTATTAATATCTTGGTTCATTTTTTGAAGAGCTCTTCAAGTAATTTGGAACATACCGGATTGGCCATTTTAAACCTTAGTTTAAACATTGATAAATGCACTTTCCCTTTTTTTCTTTATGCCTGGTTCTTTAGTCCCCTCTAGTGTTCATTTGCAGCATTCAAAGAATCTCTGTTCCTAATATAGATTTAATTCTGTTCTCACAATTATTTAATTGTATACTTTTCTTTCTAAATTGTACAAATGTTTCAAATTTATTTATTTATTTGGAAAATTTATTGATTTATTCCTCTGGTTTCCGTAGTCGCTGTTTATAACTTCCTAATCCTTTTCCCGCTTTTTTGTCAGTTATACTTGTATTTTAACACTCTAAGGGTCTCTAAAAATTTTTTTCAAATATATATATATATATTATATATATATAGGTATATTATATATATATATATATCATATATATATTATATAATAACACCAGGTGTCAAACTTGTCATTTTTGAGAATCTCTGATGTCGCATGAAATCATGATATTAATCCATTTCCAAGGGTAATTAGAAATGAATGCAGCTGGATTATTTTCCTATTAAAGGCTTTGCTGGGTTGAGAGCACGCCTCTGAGGAATGCTAATTCCTGTTGAGAAGTTTGCCTGTCTAGTATGATTTGTTCACAGTTAACTGTGTACTTGGCTGTTCTGTAACAACTTATTTTGGTCAAATTTCTTAAAGTAAAAAACCCCCAAACAAAATGTATAATTTCTTCTCTGCATTAAAATTAAGCATGCAGTATTCAGGTTCCCACAATCCTATCCAAACCCAGAATGTTAGCTTCTCATACTTTGATGGATGGGAAATAAAACACAAATAGAAAATTAAAATCAATTGAAGTCACATTTTGTGAATTTCTGTCTTTTGCAACAGGGAACCAGCCTCCAGCAATGCTTCCTAAGAGAGGAGAGTATTTGCTAAAGGATGTCAGTCGAATGGCAAAATATTGCCAAGTGCCAGTGAATTTACCGAAGGATTTTGTAAACACTGTGATAGTGAAAGGTAATGAAAGAGATTGTTTTCTCCAAATTGGTGCCAGTCAGGCATTTTGGAAATGATGGTTTCTTCCCACGTGTGGGACGTCAGGAAGTAGAAAGTCAAAGACATCTTTTAAAAGTAAGGGTGTGTTTGTCACCCTTTAGCATTTATACAGCTTCTCTAGTGCGCTTTTGTGTATTTCTCTATTGTCTACAGGAAGTCTGCTTGCCATGCGTTTCATCACTGCTGTGGATACAGCAGAACCTCAGTTTTTGGAGCCTGTTTCTAGAGAACTCTGGATGCGCATTTGGTCCAGGGTAAGTATTGAGGTCCTGCAACATATGCATCTCTCTTGGCATTTCTCTGTCCTTTCAGATGATCACTTAAGCGAGAAAGTTGAAATCATTTTAATGAGGCTTGCATGCATGTCAGTTAACTAAGCCAAATAGAGAACTATATGGGGGCTCCAGAAATTTAAATATTCTTTAAGACCCAGTTAAATGAATAAGGTAGTTTGGAATTTCAACTATTTCTCTTCTCTCCCTATTCCCAAGGTAGGTTAAATTAGGGAAATTGGAATTATTTGTCTAATTTCATTTAGACAAATGCCATTGTTGTCCTTCATGGTTTTTGTTTAGTTTAGTTTTCTTATCTTAGTATTTCCCTGACCCATCTTATCCACAAGCTTTATTAATCAGTTGCCATTTTTTTGTTTTTCTAGGATGAAGACATAGTTCAGCCAGAAAGTATATTGGCGGTAAGTTTCTGCTCCTCTTCAGGTTCTTCTCTTGCTCTTCTCCTTCAGGGTGGTTTAGATGCAAAAGGGCTGGTCTGTGCTTCTGGCTGGATAATTCTGAAAGAAGTTTAAATTGGAGAGTGTTTAGATGCCTGTTGTCCTGAATGTGGAACTCTTGTAGGATTGTCCATGCAGAAGGGAAATTGTGTGCTTTGTTCTCTTCTTCAGTCTTTGAATTCTTTGAAGGATGTAGAAGTCTTTCATTCTTTTAAAATTAGCAAATAAGGAGAAAATAAGTTTGTCAGTAGCGTTTTCACGAGGTCTGGTGCATGGAAATACAGTTTTCCTAGGCCTTAGAGTGACTATTAAGGCCCATATAATCTGTCCTTTAATTTTTAAAAGGATTGTATGCTGCTTATATGGAATATTATCTCAAAATCAGTAAATACTCTGCCAGATGATTCACTCATTCCTAGAATCTTTAGGTAGAAAAATCTCAGCCTAAGACTCTGGAGATCCCAAAGAGAGGAGGAAAATTTTAGCCACAGAGTCTAATAATAATAACAACCCAGAAGGAATGTGGTAATAATTTTATGACTAATAAATTTTAAGAAAGCGCATAAGCTTCCATATGCAGCAGGTTATTTCATCATACTTCATCATGGATTACAGCTCACAAAAGCTTCGGCCCTTTCATAACATTGGCTGCTCAGAAANGGCCCTTTCATAACATTGGCTGCTCAGAAAAGGTGCTACCAGACTCCTTGTGATTGTGGAGTGCTGCAGATTATCGTGTTACTGTTGGAGTAAAAAAGGAAGTCTTGTGTGAAAAAAGAGAATCCATTGTCGAAAGAGAATTTAAGTATTTTAGAAGTTAAGAATAGAAGTTGAGCCAACACCAGCAAACCAAAAAGAACAATTTAAGTTGGATCACAGTTTCGTATGCTGCTTCTTTGACAGGGCCATTTTGTTTTCCAGTTCAGTTAAATGACAGTATTAGGTATTTTTGCAAATCCCTTCTTTCCTTTATAATATCTCAGGTGGTTTATATATCTGTCAACATAGAAAGCTGCCTGAGGTTTTATTCAGTCAACTTTATACTGCCCAGAGTCTCTGGGAGATTGGCAGTTAAGAAATATGTGGTATAAGGAAATAAATCTGGCTGCATCTTCTAGGATATTTGGTTCTCCTCCCACCTCAGGCTGCAAAGAAAGCAGGGTTGTCCTCAGACAAAAGCCAGGAGCTTCTGAAAATGAGCACCTCACCTGAGATAAAGAATCGCCTGAAAGAGACAACGGATGAAGTCCTGAAGTTTGGGGTAAGGGCTAATATTTTATGAAATATATCTTCCAGTCACAGTTCATTTTCAAAAAGATGTAGGATCTTGGGAAGCTGAATTCTTTAATGCTCTGATGAGCAACTTTATTGGCTAATGAAGTCACCTTGGAACAGAGGTTGCCAACCTTTTGGACCTTGGGGACCACCAAACTCATATTTTTAAATCCCAGGGACTACTAACCGGTTCTGTGGTTATGGCCTGATTTGTGAGCATGTCTTGTGTGCAAATATTATAAATATTTATATAAATATTGAATTTTTTTTATTAAAAAAGAGCAACTTTTACCCAAAATCAGGCAAAACAGGCAGGCATATTGAGTTGCTCACAGAATCACAGATTCATTCAGTGATCTATTTATCTGTCTGTCACATAAAATTTGCTTGCCATGAGTCTTCACTGAATAATACAAATTTCAGTCCTAAGGGAGGTTTGGCTGTGCCTAAAAGCAGAGTGAAAGATCTAAAAACTAGCTAAAAAGCAAGAAATGCAACCATTTCCTCCTTTCTAACTAATCTAAATCTCTGGCACAGCAAAACATCGATGGTTGGGGGGAAAAAAAAGGAAAAATAGCAACTTCGCAGGCAAGTTTGCCAGGTAAGGAGTTAGTGGGCAGGCCATGTGGGCGGTGCAGCTTTGTGTTCCTCGCAGCCTGGATTAATTGCCTTGGGGGGATGCTCTAAGGGTGACATTTCTCTGCGTCCCGCTAAAATTTTCTCGCGGATCACCAGTGGGCCATGGACCATCAGTTGGCGACCGCTGCCTAAGAAGACCTGTATCCCCTCAGAACCTTCTGGCTGCTTTTTCCTGCCTCTTTGTAGCTATTATCCATAACTAGCATTGAAATATTGTTGTCAAATTCATGAAGAATGGGGCAGATGGGCAGCCTTATAATAATATAATATAGCACAGCAGCAAGCTAACTGCCTATTACTTCCCATTCAGTGGGTTATTTTACAAAACTATTCCATGCGCAGATCAGCTTCAACTGATGTGTAATAATGCATAAATCTGTTTATGAGGACTGATGCATACTTGTGTGCCAACATTAATGCAATGAAAAGCAGTGAGCATAATCCACATTTGGGCCAATGGGAGGCAAGTAGGGTTTGTTTACGATGCTTGTTAATCTCACTTAAGTTTTATAGTTTAAGTTAAAGCCCCTGTCACACAGCACCAACGGATGGAAAAAGGATGTAAAACGGAGAGAAACACTTGCCATCTGTTGGTTAACGTGAAATGCATCCGTTCTGTACTCACTGCGTCCGTTTTCATACTCTCTATCCGTCGCAGCATCGTCTAGGACATTTCATCCGCTCAAAAAGTTTTGAGCTGCACAAACTTTTTGAGCAGAAAATGTTATCCAACGCGTCCGTTATACATCCCTATGCATACAGGGAACAACCGTTAATACGTCCGTCATCATCCGTTATGCGTCCGCTATATCCGCTAGGCATCTGCTGCGGGCATCCCGCGCATCTGCATCCCGCTCCAGCGGAAAACGGAACAGGCGAAGCCGAAACGGATGCGGAACGGACAGGCAGCGTTAGTAGCACGGACATAGAAAGGATGAAAAGCGGAATGCCAGCTCTGCATACAAAGTATTAAAACGGAAAAACGGTTCGTATAGGGGACGTATCTCGGATTTTAGGAATGTCTTCCTTGCAGGATGCCTAGAGATGTAAAAGGACAACCTAGCGGAAAAGCTATTTTCCTATAAAAAGGGGGAGGAAATCACCTGGATATCACTTTCAGTCCAGCACGCCCTGGTGTGGCAGACCCTCTTCAGCCTTAGCTCTGCTCTTTCCACAGCAATCCAGTCATGCTCCACATGGATCATCAACACACCATCTTTTGGTAGCCGATCGTTCTACAACACAGTGCGAAGCCATCTATACGGCTCTTATACCTATTCTATCTACGCAAAGAAAAGGAGGCGTCCAAGAAGTGGTCTGGGTCCAAAGATGGATTGCGAGAAGAGCCGAGTACGACTGTATAACAAGCTGAAATGGTGAGCTGAGGAACGAAGACCCTCGTCGCATTCCAGAACTTCCATGAGGATGCGCCAGCCATGTTTTGACGAAGTTGTGCAGCGCTGAGCCGCCAGGTTGACCAAGGCAGAACACCAAACTTCCGGCCCAGCCTGGACCCTGGGCTGAAGGTGGCATGCTCTGCGCCACCTGGCCTCAGGGACCACAGTACAGAGCAATGCAGTAACGGCTGGGGGTGCCACACAAACCATCAGCATTGTGGTCAGAGAAGTGGTGCAGGCCATCATCGAAGAAATACCTGGAGGAGGCTCCTCCAGTGCCCCTGCTACTGAGAAGGCTGGAAGAAAGTTTTGCAGAGGCAGTGGTGTCAGAAAGTGGAATTTCCCCCAGCCCATTTGGAGCCATAGATGGAAGCACGTGGCCCTGAACAAGCTCCAGCCAAATCAGGGCTCCACTTAATCACAACTACAAGGGCCTTCTCAGCATGCATCCTCTTCGCCATGGTCGAATGCTTGAACATACAAGTTCATGTACATCGATACTTTAGGCAAATGGGTCATCTTCAGGTGCTCAGGTATACAAGCGCAGTCACCTCAGGAGGGGCTGAACTGCAACTCATCATGGGTTTTCCAGATCCAGACCCCCTGCCCAACGACACAATACAAAGATGTGCCCTATCTTCATTTTGGGTGATGACGGCCTTCTCCCTCAGATACCTACTCATGAAGCCCTACACTTCCAGATGCTCACCCGTGTGTGTGTCAACTAGCAGGCTGTCCAGGGCAAGGCGGGTGGTGGAGAAAACCTTTGCATACCCTGGCCAACAGGTTCCAGGTATTTATCTCACCACCATGAGCATCGCCCAGAGACCGTGAGGAAGCATCGTGGACAGCTTGCTGCATCCTGGCCCAATCTCATGCGCACACCGCTACCCCAGTGTTGCAGAACAGGCTATGTGGACCACCAACAAAGGCAATGGGGACATGGAGCCTGGTGAATGGAGGCAAGGACAAAACTCTGATAGATACTGTGGGATGTGCAAGGCCAACAGAACTTCACGGTGAAGGGAGAAGCAGCGCAGACTCCTGAAATACTGGTGCAAACTTCCTGCAGCTGGAGCAGTGGAGTGGAGACAGGATTGGTAGAGTGCTTGAATGGATGCCTTCCTTCAGCCTGTCTCATCAGCCTGATGAGATTTTGGCCATGTATGTTGAGTGCCCTACAATGAGCAGGGCATTTAATAAAGAGTTTGTGTTTATTTGTTGAAATGTGGTGGATCAATGATTACATGTTAATTGATAATAAGGGCCATCGGTGTGGCAGCTGGAGGGTGGACCAGCAAGTCCGCACTGATGCTTGCACTGTAGGTTTATCTATCCCACAGCTATTACTTCATCCCACAGGTATCCCTGCCATCCCCACAGCTATCTAACCTATCCGCACAGCTATTACCCTCCAACAGGTATCCCTGCCCATCCGCCACTGTTATCCTTTACCCCATCCCACAAGCAATGCAAAGGCTTTAAACCATTTTTTCTAAAAGTTTCCAGCCTGAAGACTTTTTTAATAATACAATGAAGCAAGTGTGTGAAGCAAAGAATAAGTTTTATTAATACAAACTGGTTAAAAGGCAAAATGACACAAGTCAAGTGTCGCCAAGCAAGATCAAAGTCAACAGGTAAGCAAACCCAGTCTCTGGCACTCTTCTTCAGTCACTCTGAGGCGTGCCATAGGTCTCAGGCGTGAAGGGTCCAGGTGCCTGTGAAGGTGGGGCTCGGCGGCTATCGGGCGGGGGAGGCGGATGTCGGGTTAAGTGGGGCTGCTGGGCTAAGAGTGCTGGTCTGAGGCAACCATTGGGTGCCTGGCCCCGAGAGGACCAAGAGGGGTGGTGTGTTGGGAGGGAGCTCTCAGAAGAGCCTGGCTCAGTCCTGTGATGTTGATTGAGCCCCTTCCTCCATGACATGGGGTGTCAGTCCGCAAAGACCGATGACAGATGTTCTGAGGCGCGGGCTTTGGCTGTTGGGGTGGAGGAAGGAGAAGTGTAGTGGGGCTGTCTGGTCTGCAGGTGAGCGAGGTGAGGCAGGGTTGGCATCTGTGGTGTGGGTGGCATCTGTGGCGTCGGTTGGCATCAATGGCATCGTTTGGTGGCACCGGTGGCGTATGAATGAAACCTGTGCCCTGGACTGGGAAGGGCTGCCTGTGCTGCTGGACACTCTGGTAGCCGTAAGCCTTGGTAGGCTGAGGGCCTGTGGAAAAGCCTTGGAAGGGCTGTGACATCACCTGGGGTGGAGGAGCAGACTGGACTGGGTCAGAAGCAGGTTCAGCTGGGCCTTGGAGGGTTGTGCAGAAGACCGGTGATAACTGTCGTTTATCACTTGGTACTGTGATTTCAGACATGTCCATCGAGGTCTGGTTGATGTTAGGTGAGGAAGGACTTTTTCAGTTTGAGGATTGGATGTCGGTGTGTACCAGCTGAGAGAGGATGATGCTACGCTGCTTTTTGATGTTTGTCCCTGATCTCTCAGCAGGACAGTGTGGCCTCTGCCGTCTCCGGTCTGGCTTCTCTGCCTGCTTTCTGTGGAGATGGAGCTGGGGGTGGATGTGGGTTTGGTCTCTGGTGGAAGAGCCATCTCCTTGCTCCCACCTGCAATCAGGGGGTCTGCACACGCGCTCACGCCACGGGGAGTGCAAAGTGTCGGGGGGGTTTCCCATCGTGGGATGCTCCAACAGATTACACCTGCCTGGACACAGGAGCTGACTCTTGGCCAGAAGAGGACTGGCTCTCTGTGGGCTGCCTGAGAGAGAGGGTAGATAGAGGGGCTGCCCTCGGTGGCGGATCTCACCCTCCAAGAAGCTGCACTTGGCCATCACGTCGGTCTCCCTGTCGGTGAGGCTTGACCCGTGGCCTGGCAGATTTCTTGAAGGTTCAGCTTCGTACGCAGGTGTGCATGTGCTTTCCACCACCCGAGGAGGACCTCCGAAGTGTAGCCCAGGTCTCCGCCTTCTCTCTGCTAAGCAGCCTGTTCCTCTGGTGTCTCGATTAGAGCGCGCTGTGTACCTTCCGCCATAGGTATCGTTCTCCTCCAGCCATTCAAGCACCTCATCCTCATGTTCCTCTTCGATGGATCTTGCCTCCTCATCTACCGTTCTCAGCATGTATGGCTTTTCTCTCCTCTGGCAGGGCCGTCTGACGCCTCATAGAGGGGCTTCGAAGTTCTCACGGGGCTGCTCCACCACACAGGCAGCAGGGCAAGCAGCAGCAAACAACAGTAGCAGCAAAAGCAGCACCAGCAGACCAAGCAGCACAGATCAGCAAGGCAGGACCAGCAAGGACAGGAGCAGCGCAGCAGAATAAGCACCAGCACCAGGGCAGCGCCAACGATAGTTAAGCCCCAGCTGAAGTCCGCACGGAGGACAGGGCCATCAAAGTAAGCAGACAGCAGAAGCCCCAGCACCAGGAGGCAGCGCCAGCAGAAGCTCAGCACCAGAAGAGTCAGCCTGAGGGCAAGCAGAAAGCCCCAGCAGAAGCAGAGTCAGGGCCCAGGGGGTGGGAATGGTGGCCCTGTCCTTCTTGCGCAGGGCTGGCAGCAGAATCGGAGCAGGCTTCCTCTTCTTCCCATGGTTTGTTGGCTGGAGCTGTGTCTGGGCAGCAGGTCCTTCCCCTCTGAATGGTGGACCTGCTTGCGAGATGTATCCTTATATCCGCAGGGGTTGATGCAATGCATCCTCCACCCGCATGCGCAGTGAACGCTTTGCATCGCTGGCAATCGCTAGCTTTTCCGTGTGCATCCGCTTCATCCGCTCAGCATCTGCTCTGGCATCGCGTTTCCTTCCGCGCGGCGTCCGATTCGCTGTGCTCCCCGGAAGCCCTGCGGATGTGCCATTTTGCTTCCATCCGCTTCCATTCCACTAGGCTTCCGTTGGAGCATCCGCTTTACATCGCCTACTACATCCTCCTCCCGTCATTCCTTTCCATTGTTGTCCGCTCTGCTTATGCAAATATTTAGTGCCCTTTTGGAGCGGATAAGAAACGGGATGGAACATTTTTCTCATCCGCTGTGTCCTTTTTACATATGGTTTGCATCCATCGGCCTATGTGACAGGCCCTTAAACTTGTACCAGCAGGCTACAGAATATAAGATAGTTTGGATGGATGGCAAAGTGGTGTCAATAGCTGTGAAGAACTGTGATATCAGAACAGTCAAAATTTGACAAGTAAAGCAATGATTTCCTAAAGTTGGGAGATTTTACAAAAGCATGGCAGTTGATCTATCTTTCCTTTTATGTTTCTGATTGTTTCTCCTCTCCGGTGAGGCAGGTTGAATTTTGGATGGTATTTGATACATTTTCCTACAAAATAACATTGGTGTGGAGGCATACAACAAATGCTTTTTGTGAATTGGTGAATTGGGACCCATTTCCAATTTTGGGGATGGGGGGGACACACAAATAATGTGCATTTTTTTAATCTTTAAAAACTGTCCTTGTGGAAATGCCAGGCAGCCAGCCTAATACAGAACGCAATTTGGACACATTGGAGGCTCTTCTGGTTTGCAATCTGTTATCCCTGAACTAGTTAGATGAACAGAATTCTCTACTTATATTTATGTTTGGGTTTTCCCATGTAGGGCATTTGAGCTGCCAAATTTTGTTACCAGACTGATGGGAACACCTCAGCTTTCTTGTTCAAGATCCGTATGAACTACTAGGAAATGGTTTGGGTGTTGGTTAAATATTTTTTGTCGTGAATTATTGAGGGGTTTTTTTTAAAGTTCTGTGTAGACCAAAATTATCCTTTGTAATGTTTTGGTCTATCACAGAAACTTAAAGAAAACCCCTCAATAATCATCACGACAAAATATTAACAACACCCAAACGGCATTTCCCAGTAGTTCTATACGATCTGAACCAAAGAAAAGCTGAGGTTTTGTCCATCAGTCTGGAATAACAAAACTTGGCAGCTCAATGCCTCAATGGGAAACCCAACATAAATTATAAGTAGAGATTCCTGCTTCTCTAACTAGTTCAGGGTTACAGATGCAAAACCAGAAGAGCTCGCTATGTGTCCAATTGGCTTTCTGTATTAGGGGCTGCTGGGCATTTCCAAAAGGACAAGTTTTTAAGATTAAAAAATGGCACTATTATTGTGTGTCCCCCCATCCCAAAATGGGAATGGGTCCAATTCACGCAATTCAAAACAAGCATTGGTGTGTATTGCTGCCACATCCAATGTTATTTTGTATGGAAAATGTTCAACATACCATCAAAATTCACCTTTTTTGCTCACCTGGATTGAGGGAGAAAACAAGATCAGAAACCATAAAGGAAAGGATAGATCAATGCCATGCTTTGTAAAATCTTCCCAACTTTAGGAAATGCATTGCCTTTTACTTGTCAAATTTTATGAAGTGTTCTTGAGTATCACAGTTTCTTCACAGTATTGGGAAGCACCACTTGGCCATCCACCAATTATCTATACTTCTGTAGGTGCCTGGTACAGTTTAAAGGCCTGTCACATAGGCCGATGGAATGCAAACCATATGTAAAAAGGAACACAGCGGATTTGAAGAAAATGTCCATCGTTGTTATCCGCTCTCAAAAGGGCACTAAATTTGCTAAGCAGAGCGGACAACAATGGAAAGGAATGGACGGGGAAGGATGTAGTAGAGGTATGTAAAGCGGATGCTCCACGGAAGCCTGTGGATGGAAGCGGATGGAAGCGATGCAATCCCCAGGGCTTCCGGGGAGCTACAGCGAATCGGACGCGCAGCGGAAGGAACGGATGCAGAGCAGATGCTGGAGGGCGGATGAAAGCGGATTGCAATACGGGAAGCCTAGCGGATGCCCTAGCGGAATGCAAACGTCACTGCGCATGCGGGGAGGATGCATTGCATCCAGCCCTGCGGATATAAAGGATACATCTCGCAAGCAGGTCAGCCAATTCAGAGGAAAGACCTGCTGCCAGACACAGCTCCAGCCCAACAACCATGGGGAAGAAAGAGGGAAGCCTGTGCATCTGCTGCCAGCCCTGGCAAGAAGGACAGGGCCCCATCCCACCCCTGGCCGCTGTAGCTCTGCTTCTGCTGGGGCTTCTGCTGCTCAGGCTGACTCTTCTGGTGCTGGAGCTTTCTGCTGGCGGCTGCTCCTGGTGCTGGGGGCTTCTGCTGTGCTTACTTTGGATGGCCGCTTGCTCCTGGTGCTGGGACTTCAGCTGGGGCTACTAATGTTGGCGCTGCTCTGGTGGCTGGGTGCTTATTCTGCTGGCGCTGCTCTGGTCCTGCTGGTCCTGCTGCTGATCCTGGTGCTCTGGTGCTGTTCTGGTGGCTGCTTTTGCTGCTACTGTTGTTGTGCTGCTGCTGCTCTTGCTGGTGTGGTGGGCAGCCCTAGAACTTCCGAAGCCCCTCTGATGAGGGCCCAGACGGCCCTGCCAGAGGGAAGGGAAAAGGCATACGCGAGAACGGGAGAGGAGGCAAGACTCCATCGAAGAGGAACATGAGGATGAGGTGCTTGGAATGGCTGAGGGAGAACGAGTACCTATCGGCGGAAGGTAGCACAGGCTCTATCGAGACAGCCAAGAGGAAAGCAGGCTGTTAGAGAGAGAAGGCGGAGAGCCTGGGCTACACTTCGAGGTCCTCCTCGGGTGGTGGAAGCACATGCACACCTGGTACGGGAAGCTGAACCTCAAGAAATCTGGCCAGGCAACGGTCAAGCTCACCGACAGGGACGACCCGACGTGATGGCCAAAGTGCAGCTTCTTGGAGGGTGAGATCCGCCACCGAGGAGCAGCCCTCTGATCTACCCTCTCTCTCATGGCAGCCCACACAGAGAGCCAGTCTCTTCTGGCCAAGAGTCAGCCTCCTGTGTCGGCAGGTATCTGTGGAGCATCCCACGCATGGAAACCCCCCGACAACTGACTCCCGTGGGCGGAGCGCGTTGGAGGACCCCCCTGATGCAGTGGGAGCAAGGAGAGGGCTCTTCCACGGCAGAGACCAACCCAGCATCCACCCCAGCTCATCTCCACAGAAAGCAGGCAGAGAGCCAGACCGGAGAGGCAGGCACACTGTCCTGCTGGAGACAAGGGACAACAATCAAAGCCAGAGTAGATCTCCTCTCTCAGCTGGTACACACCGACATCCAATCCTCAACTAAAAGTCCCTTCCTCAACCTACATCAACCAGACCCTTCATGGACAATGTCTGAATCACAGTACCAATGATAAACGACAGTATGCAGCCGGTCTTCTGGCACAACGCTCCAGGCGCCAGCTTGAACCTGCTCTGACGCCCAGTCCAGGTCTGCTCCTCCAGCCCCAGGTGATGTCACAGCCGCTTCCAAGGCTTCCACAGGCCCTCACATACCAAGGCTACGGCTACCAGGAGTTAGCAGCAGCACAGGCAGCCCTTCCCAGTCCAGGCACAGGTTCATCATACGCCACCGGTGCCACCGATGCATTGATGCCTACGCGACGCCACAGATGCCACCCACACCACAGATGCCACCCATGCCTGCACCTCGCTCACGCTGCAGACGCAGACAGCCCGCACTACACTCTCCTTCCTCCACCCCAAATAAAAAAAAAAGAGAAAAACAAACCAGCCAAGCCCGGCTCAGAACATCTGTCATCGGTCTTGGGAACTGACACCCCATGTCATGGAGGAAGGGCTTCTCAACATCACAGGACTGAGCCAGCTCTCTGAGAGCTCCCTCCACACACCATCCCCTCTTGTCCTCTCGGGGCCAGGCACCCGCAATGGTGCCATCAGACAGCACTCTAGCAGCAGCCACCTTCACAGCACGCTGGACCCTTCAACGCTGAGACACATGGGCACGCCTCAAGAGTGACTGAGAAGAGTGCCATGAGACTGGGTTGCACCTGTTGACTTTTAATCTTTGCCTTGGGACAGCCTGACTTGTGTCATTTTGCGGCTTTTACAGTTTGTTTTAATAAACTTTATCTTTGCTTCACACACTTTGCTTCAATTTATTTTATTTATATAAAGTCTGGTGGAAACTTTTTAGCAATGGTTTCAAAGCCTTTGCATGCTTGTGGGATGGGTAAGGATAACAGTGGGATGGGCAGGGATACCTGTTGGATGGGTATAGCTGTGGGATAGGTTTAGGATAGCAGTGGGATGGGGCAAGGGATACCTGTGGGGATTGAGTAAATAGCTGTGGGACTAGATAACCTACAGTGCAAGCATAGTGGACTGTGGTCCACCCTGCCCAGGTGCCCCAACCGATGGCCCTTATTATCATTAACAATGTAATCATTGATGCAGACATTTCACATAAACAGCAACTCTTTATTAATGCCCTGCTCATTGTAAGGGCCACTCAACATACATGGCACAATCTCATCAGTGTGATGAGACAGGCTTGAAGGAAGCATCCGATTAAGGCATCTACAATCCTGTCTGCCACTCCACTGCCTCAGCTGGGAAAGTTGCAACCAGTGTTTAGGAGGTTGAGGCTGCTTCTTCCCTTCAACCGTGGAAGTTTCTGTTTGGGGCCTTGCACATCCAGCAGTATCTATCAGGTTTTGTCCTTGCCCTCCATTCACCAGGCTCCATGTCCCCATTGCCTTGTTGGTGGTCCACAAGCCTTGTTCTGCAACACTGGGTAAGCGGGTGCGCATGAGATTGTTGCAGGATGCAGCAAGCTTCCACGATGTTCCTCACGGTCTATGGGCGATGCTGCATGGTGGTGAGAAGTAACGGCTGAACTGTTGGCCAGGATGCAAAGGTGTTCTCCACGCACCCGCCTGCCCTGGACTAAAGCCTGTATTGAAAGATCCCTCTTCACGGGTGAGGCATCTGGAAGTGTAGGGCTTCATGAGGTCCGGTTCTCTTGAGGGAGAAAGGCGGTCATCACCCAAATGAAGTAGGGCACATCTTGTGTGTCGTTGGGCAGTGGGGTCTGGATCTGGAAAACCCATGAATGAGGTTGCATTCCAGCCCCTCCTTGAGGTGCTGGCGTTGTTATACCTGGCACCTGAAGATGACCCATTGCCTTAAAGCATCGATGTACATGAACTTGTAGTCAGCAATCGGAACATGGCGAAGAGGATGATGCTGGGAAGCCGCTTGTATTGTGATAAAGTGGACGCCTGATTTGGCTGGAGCTTTTTCAGGCCACCGTGCTTCCGCATCTTATGGCTACAGATGGTGTGGGGAAATTCCACTTCTGACACCACTGCTCTGCCAACTTTCTTCCAGCCTTCTTCCAGTAGAGGGGCACTGGAGGAGCTCCTCCAGGTTTCTTTCGAATGATGGCCTGCACCACTTCTATGACCAAATGCTGATGGTGTTGTGTGGCACCCTCCAGCCGTACTGCATGCTCCTGTACGTGGTCCTGAGGCCAGGTGGCGCAGAGTCAGTGCCACCTTCAGCCCAGGGTCAAGGCCTGGCCGGAAGTTGGGTGTTTGCCTTGGTTCAACCTGGGTCTCAGCCGCTGCACACTTCGTCAACATGGCTGGCGGCATCCTCAATGAAGTTCTGGGAATGCAGCGAGGTCTTCGTTCCTCAGCTCCACCATCAAGCTTTTATACAGTCCGTACTCGGTCTTCTTCGCAATCCATCTTTTGGCCCAGACATTCTTGGACGCCTCCTTTTCCTTTGCGTAGAATAGGTGAAAGGAGCATATAGATGGCTTTCGCACTGTTGTAGAACGATGGCGGCTACCAAAAGGGTGTGTGATGATCCATGGTGGACGATGACTTGGATGCTGTGGAAGAGCAAGAGCAAGGCCCTGAAGAGGTCTGCAACACCAGGGCTGCTGGACTTGAAAAGTGAATCCAGGTGATTTCCTCACGTCCCTTTTTATAGGAACATAGTAGCTTTTTCGCGGCTAGGTGTCCTATTTACTGTCTAGGGCATCCTGCAAGACATTCTCTAAACTATCACGAGATACTCCAGCCTATACGAACGTTTTTCTACGTTTTTAATACTTTGCTATGCGAGCCTGCATTCCAGCTTTCATCCTTTCTATGTCCGTGCTACTAACGCTGCGCCTGTCCGTTCCGCATCCGTTTTCGCGCGGCCTTCCTCCTGGTCCGTTTTCATTCCGGCTTTGGAGCGGATGCAAGTTGGCGGACACGGAGAACTCGAGCCAAGCCAGCAGATGCACCTAGCGCGATATAAGCGGACGCATAACGGATGATGACGGACGTAATAACGGTATTTGTTCCCATGTATGAATAGCGGATGTCTAACGGACGCGTTTGGATACATTTTTCTGGCTCAAAAAGTTTTGTGTCAGCTCAAAACTTTTTGAGCGGATGAAATGTCAGTAGACGATGCTGGCAACGATAGAGAGTATGAAAACGGAGCGCAAGTGAGCTACAGAACGGATGCATCACGGTTAACCAACAAGATGGCAAGTGTTTCTCTCGCGTTTTACATCCTTTTTTCAATCGTTGTGGTGCTGTGTGACAGGGCTTTAACTCTAAACCTATAAAACTTAAGTAGCAGTATTAACAAGACATCGTAATACAAAACCCTACTCTGCCTCCATTGGCCAAATGTAGATTATGCTCACTGCTTTTTCCCATTGGCATTAATGTTAGCGCGCACACAATATGCACTCAGTCCTCTATAACAACAGATTTTATGCCATTATAATACACATCAGTTGAAGCTGCATCTCGCGTATGTAAAATAGTTTTTGTAAAACATAACCTCACTGAATGGGAAGTACATTAGGCAGTTAGCCTTGCTGAACTGTGCTATATACATATTATTATAATAGGCCTGCCCCATTCTGCCCGCATTCTGTCATGAATTTGACAACAATATTTCGAAACTGCTAGTTATGGGATCAAATAGCTTACAAAGAGGCAGGAAAAGCACGCCAGAAGGTTACTGGAGGGAACAGCGTCTTCTGAGCAGCGGTCGCCAACTGGAATGGTCCATGGAACCCCACTGGTGGATCCGCGAGGAGAAATTTTAGCGGGACGCAGTAAGAATGTCACCCTTAGAGCATCCCCGACAGACAATTAAATCCAGGCTCGCGAGCGAACAACAAAGCATGCACCGCCTACATGGTGCCTGCCCAACTAACTCCTTACCCTGGCAAACTTGCCGCATCACATAAATGCGACAGTTGCTATTTTTCGATTTTTTCTTCCCCCCAAACCATCGATGTTTTGCTGTGCCAGAAGATTTAGATTAGTTAGAAAGGAAGGAGGAATAGGTGTGCATTTCTTGCTTTATAGCTAGTTTTTAGTCTTTACACTCTTTGCTTTTAGCACAAGCCAAGACCTCCGCTTAGGACTAAATTTGTATTATTCAGTGAAGACTGCATGACGCAACCATTTTATGCTGACAGACAGCATACAACTAGATTCACTGAATTGAATCTGTGATTCTGTAGCAGCTGCAACTCAATATGCCTGCCTGTTTTTGCCTGCATCTTCGGGTTAAAAGAGACTTGCCTTTTTTAATAAAAAAAATTCAAATACTTAATTATATAATAATTTTATTAAATCAATTTTGCACACAGACATGCTCTAACAAATCAGGCCATAAACCACAGAATCCTGGTTAAGTAGTCCCTGGGATTAATAACACAATATGAGTTTGGTGTCCCCACAGGATCCAAAAGCGTTGGTCAACCTCTGCTTCGCAAGTGACTTCATTAGCCCAATATAAGTTGCGCTCATTCAGAGCATTAAAGAATTCAGCTTCCCGCAAGATCTAACATCTTTTTGAAAATGAAGCTGTGGACTGAAGATATATTTCATAAAATATTAGGCCCTTACCCAAACTTCAGGACTTCATTCCGTTTCTCTTCAGGCGATTCTTTAATCTCAGGTGGAGGTGCTCATTTTCAGAAGCTCCCTGGCTTTTGTCTGAGGACACCCCTGCTTTCTTTGCAGCCTGAGGTGGGAGGAGAACTA
>BHFT01040171.1:0-36944 GCA_004320025.1 Laticauda laticaudata
GCCACATACATTGGGCAGACCAATAGAAGAATAAGTACCCACCTGGATGAACACAAAAATGCAGTAAAGGCAAAGTAAGATTTTAGCTCCTGGATTCTACTGAGCAGCCCATTATTTTAGGCAACAACATGTAGTATTAGGCTTTCAAAATGTATAACAGAATTTCAAGTGCATCAAGAATTTATGGTTTCAATGGAGACTGAAATAAAAAGACCCAAGAAGAAATCTAAGTGGAGTGTGTGTGTGTGTTCCTACCCCATCCTATCATCTGCCACCTATCTGTCCTTTTCTTTTGCTCTCAATCATCTAACTATCTGTCTATCTATCTATCCATCCACCCTTCCATCATCTATTCAAGCATCCATATACACAGAGTTTATTATTCCTTTACACTTTGCAGTAAATACATGAAAGGAAAGGAAAGGAAAAAAAGGAAGGAAGGAAGGAAGGAACGCAGGAAGGAAGGAAGAAAGAAAGAAAAAAGAAAGAAAGAAAGAAAGACAGGCATAAGGATTTGGGAAGGGAGAGAGGGAGGGAGGAAGGAAGAAAGGAAGAAAAGAAGGAAGGAAGAAACATAAATCTGTGTTAGTTTCAAATTTGGAATGCCAAAACATTCCATTGCAGATCAACTATACTAAGATTAATGAAAAACAAATATTCCTTAAACAATATGACATTTTTATAAGCTGCTGGGAACAACTGCCCCAATCTAAAATGTTTACACTAGATTATTATCATTAAAATAGTGCAATATAAAGTATGTACCTTCTGGCTCTTCCATCTGGCCTTTTACCAAAAGGCTATAAAAAAGAATAGTTGAATAAAGTGAATTATTACACAATAGAGAGAACATGCATTACTGAGAAATTGATAGAATATTGTATATAATTGAGAATCTGTTTTTTGTTATGATGACGATTAATAATAATAATAATAAGAATAATCACCCACAATGTCATTATATTTACCCTCACAATGGAGGAGAAAGGTGATGAGGATCCCACTATCCTGAAAATTACATTTTTGTACTGTGTTTATTTTGTATATAATAACTCTGTTTGGGTATTACTGAAAAGGAATAATCCTTATCTTCCAAAATTGCATCTAGTCTCCAAAGTACATAAACGAAGAAGGCTGCTTATAAATGAGTTGATTTTCATGCAGGTTTGTGTTCATTTTCACAGTTAGGTTCTTCTTAACTTCTTCTGCTCACAGATAGAATCTTTTTTTTTTTTTAGTGTATTCATTGTGATATCATGATGAGCTTCCTATTAATTCTTGGAAATCTTGACATTTTGGGAAGGCAAAATTGTAAGTAGCTGTAGATTGTACTAGGAGCATGACATAAAATAACTGTGAACCAGGGTGTCCCAATCTAGATTGAAATGACAATAGTTCTTCAAAGTTTTATTGAAGTACAAGTCCCTGTAGAGATCTTCATATAGAACTAACTGGACAGTATCCTAACATTTTGATTAGGCTGTGGTATTGCTTTAACAGGGATAAATGTAATTGATTCCTATAACAAGGAGCCCGTTCTTACACCTTTGCACAATTTGTTTCCAACAGGGCAACAACTATATTGTTTCAATCAACAATAGATGGACCACGTAGCAATGACTAATTTTATTTGCTATGCCTCCTATGTTTCTGGTCTTTGTTCTATGTTACAAAAAACAATTGGTCAAGTAAAACCAGTCAAGTAAAATTGAGATTTACTTGAAATGTGCTTCAAACTTCCAATACATCCAAGAACCCTCCATTTACTGAATCATTTATATGCCACCCAGAATTTCTGGGAATCAGGCAGCATGTAAATTTCATTTATTAATGTTGCCCATAATGGCATAAAGGGATAAAAAGAGATCATGCACACCACAATACCTATCTGTTATTTCATTTTAGTAGTTACTAGCAAAATTCTAGGGTTTACAACATGAAGAACATTCATTCAGGTTCTAATTTTTATTTTAGCCAGAGATCAGCTTCAAACACCTACTGCCTGCTCAAAGATAATGGAAGATAGGCATATGAGTTATACGTAGGGCATAAAGCCATTTCTTTGATTAGAAGTGTTTTGAAAAGGCTTTAATGCAGGTATAATTTTACTTGCATTGATTCCTCACTGAATTGCAAAGTAATAGTGAAGCTGAAAGAATCTCATAAGAAGATATTATTGACAATATCTGTGTTAAACTATACCCGTGTCATTTTAACTTTGTCTTTCCTTGTAACAAACTGTTTCATTTATCCAGTATGGGATGTGATCAGGCTTAATACATTTTTTTTCTTTCCATTGGGAAGAATCATGTAAACAAATCACACATGTAAGGTAAGTAGCCTGGAAATATTGGTCTTACACTCTATTGTGATTTTAATCCCTGTCAATTATGGTGTTTAGCCATCGCAAAACAATATGAACTTTGATTTTTAAGTCTTTTATTTACATAAGTTATTCTACTTATTTCTAAATTTAAATTAGTTTTATAGAGTGTAGTTGATGATCCTATCAGCCTTGTCCAACTTGGTCAACCATAAAGAACTTGGATTTGTAGAATATGACTTGAGAGAAACAATAGACTGATCATGTTGTGAACTATTTAAAATATGTGGTTCACATTGTGAATCAGTTAGTTTTGTCTGACTTGAAATGCCTGTCAATAAAACTAAACTCCTTCTGAAAACATGAATTAATAAACAGGGGTTAAAAAAAGATTCCCTTGAGCTGAGTTTCATTCCTTATTCAACAACAAGGAAGTCAGTTGTCATTGTCTTTCTGCGATATTGCCTTAACTTCCTATCTTATATATAGATGTGAAATTTACTTCCAATGAAGTATTAAGAGATTTGGGGTATTAAGGCTGGTAAGCTACCACTTTCTGTAAGAATACTAAAGAAAGTGATCTTCAAAACATACCTTTCTTTTGGAAAAACTGTGTTAAAGAAAAAAAAATGAAATTAAACTTTGGAAATGGAAATATAGTAACATTTTGCAGAATTTTTACATTTGTAATGTAAAATTTTTTTACATTTTACATTTGGCTTCCAGAAGGATATGTCGACACACTCGGTTGCTGTGGCTTTTCCCTCTCTGGTTTGGTGTGTGTGTTTGGTGATATATGTTTCTGAGTCTTGTTGCATGGGGGAGGTTTACAGCCAACAGGAACTAATATACTATGGACTGCAGTCTGCTGGAGCTATTGTGTTAGACTTTCAGAGAACTCAAAGGAGATAGCAAGGCCACCAGGATCTCCATGGATTGTAGTGGGGTCGTTTAAATGGCTCAGGCAGTGCAGAGAGAGAAGACAGAGGAAGGGCTGCAGAGCAGGAGTTTTAGCTTTCTTAAAGAGACAGCCACACAAACTATCATCATCTTTCTCTCAAACGCTCTGTCCCTCCTCAATAAAATGGATGAGATTAATCTCATGGCAGCGAGCAATCACAGGGTAAGGGACTGCTGTGTGGTAATTATTACAGAGAGCAGGCTTCACTCAGCTATTCCTGATGCCTCAATACAGCTGGCATGTTGAACCATCCACCAACAGGACTGTAAAAAGGACTCTCATAAGAATAAAGGAGGTGGACTTTGTTTATACGTTCATAATAACTGATGCACCAACAGCCATGTTTTAAACAGATATCACCCTCCTGATTTAGAGGTGATGACAGTCATGTGCAGACCCTTCTATCTACCTAGAGAACTGACAGTGGTGATTTTTACAGCTGTTTACATACCTCCTGAGGCAAACATTCATACTGCACTTGCATATTTGCATATTACAATAAATAAAAAACTTAAGGCGTATCCTGATGGGGGTCATATAATAACTGGTGATTTTAATAAGGCATGCTTAAAGACTGTATTTCCCAAATTTACTCAGAATGTGACATGTGTCACCAGGTCTGGGGACAGGGTTTGGTATACCAAGGCAAGAGCGGAACTGAGGTGGGGCATTAAGGAGGCAAAAAAGGAATATAAAGGGAAGATTGAAGACTACTTCACAAATAGTGATCCATGGCGGGCTTAGCAGGGAATTAAACACATCACTAATTACAGGAACAGCAACCCCATATCGATCAATAAGTACGCATCACTGGCAAAAGAATTGAACTGCTTCTTTGCCCGATTCGAACTGATTAGGTCTTCAAACACATTGCCTTTACAAACTACTGGTACTCAGCTGTTCACAATACAAGAGTATGATGTGAAGCAGGTGCTTAGAGCAGTGGATGTGAAGAAGGCCGCTGGCCCTGATGGGGTACCTGGGAAGGTACTCAAAGCACGTGCTGACCAGCTCGCAGGTGTATTTACAAATATTTTTAACCTTTTTCTCACACAAGCCATTGTTCCATCTTGTCTCAAAACTTCCATTATTATTCCAGTTCCCCAAAAGCCCTCTCCTGATACTTTAAATGATTATAGACCAGTAGCTCTCACACCAATAATCATGAACTGTTTTGAGAGACTGGTCTTANAAGAAGTTGCTGGAAATGGGCCTCTCCTCTCACATCTGCTGTTGGATAAGGGACTTTCTTACTAACAGACCCCAAACTGTTAGAATTGGCAGCTATTTTTCCTCCACTATTGCTCTCAGCACTGGCTCTCCACAGGGCTGTGTGCTGAGCCCCCTTTTGTATTCACTCTACACCTATGACTGCACTTCCTCTTGTCCCACTAACTCTATAATAAAATTTACAGATGACATCATGTTGGTGGAATTCATATCAGGAGGAGACGAGATGGCCTTTAGGTCAGAGATTTTCAGACTGGTCTTGTGGTGCAAGAGTCATAACCTCGCTCTGAACATCAAAAAGACAAAATAATTGATTATAGGCTTCAGAAGATGCAAAGCAGGGCCTCTCCCACGATATATCAATGGAGATTGTGTGGAAAGAGTTCATAGTTTTAAATTTCAAGGAACTCATATTTCCGACAACCTTACTTGGTTGGTCCACACTATGGCCACTGCAAAGAAGGCTCAACAGTGCCTGCACTTTCTGAGGTTGCGGAAAAAGAGTGGTCTGGGTGAGAAGCTGCTGGTTACTTTTTACCATTCTACCATCGAGAGCATTTTGGCATACTTTGTAACAGTGTGATATGCTGGATGGTCTGCAGTGGATGAGAACATGATCCAGAGAGTTATAAATACAGCACAAAAAATCATCGGTTGCTCTCTTTCTTCTTTCAAAGAGATTGTGAAGACCAGACTCCTCTTCAGAGCACTAAAAATCTCCACAGACTGTTCTCATCCTGAACATTCATATTTCAGTCTGTTACCATCAGGAACGCATTATAGGTGTCTTAAAATGAGGGCTAATAGATTGAAAACAGTTTCTTTTCCAAGGTAGTAATTGTCTTGAAATTACTGAAACAGTGCATTTGTGATTTAGTCCTGGTTATACAGTACCATTTTTAAACTATTTAACTTACTTAATATTTTAGATAGGTTTTAGACTAGGTTTTTAATTATTATTATTATTTTCATTATTTTAATTTTTAAATGCTCTGTAGTGTGATTGTGATGTGGTATTTGGGGCACTGTGCTGGAGTAGCTTTCAAATTTCATTGTATTCGTGGAACACAATGACAATAAAGGTATTCTATCTATCTGTGAAAAAACCAAATGGTCTCTTAATTTTTTTAGTAATTAGAAATGTTCAGTTAAGTATAGGCCCACAAGAAGAGTTGATTTAAAAGCCAGCTTGACATTTGGAACTCATCAAGAATCATCATGAAAAGGAGCACTAGAAAATACCAGTTGAAGGGAATATATCAAAACCAAGAAATAATTAACCATTTTTTCATTATTATTCATTAACCAACAACCAATAATGAACTGAATTGACTAGTTAGCTCCATAGAATTAACTCCTGAGGTAATGGTGCCAATCCAATCCAATCCAATTGAATGAAAAATTGATTTTGAAAACAAATATTTTAATATACCTTTCAAAATAACTCAAATAAGCACAAATGGTTGGCATTTAGAATTAATGTACTTAGCATGTTCTCTCAAGCAGGTGACCCAGCATGCAAATCTAATACATGTAAGTAGGAAGCAATGCTGATTAATTTTATATAACCTGAAAATGCATTATCCTCTTTCAGTATCTCAGCATCCCCTATTCTAATAGAAATTATGCTTTCATAACTCTGCTCCTTCACTTCAGAATTCACTCTTGAGCATCTCTAAGTGCCTAAATAGAGGCTGCTCTGTAATTGTCAATTGCTACAATACCCTAATACATTTTCACTTTGATCAGAAGCAACCATTCCATCCAGCAGGGCTTTCAGTAATTGAAATTTATATTTGGAGCTTTTTAAGTTAAAAAAGTCAACACAATAATGACATCCCATATATATTTAGCCTTGTGTGTATTATGGCCTGGAGTCATTTGACTTTCTTTTTGTTTTTGCTTCTGTTTTAAAGGAAGGATCATATGAATGAGAATGATACAATTCTTTATATACTGGCTGATATATAATACCATTAATAAATTGTAGATGTTGAAGTCTGACAAATAGAGGCCAGTCAAAATACTTATCTTTGATTTAATTATGAATGACCATAGTATTAATGCAGATTACTTATGTTGATATAAAAAACTGGTTACCTATTTTTTCTACCTCTTCTCTGCTTTTGCCTCTTTGATTCCCATATTCCATCCAGTTATTCTATTTCATACCTCATATTTCTCAGTTAGTGAGTTATTACCTGGACCAGATGTCCATGTAGTAACTGGATTGTGAATATACAGCAACACCTTCAAAAAAGCCAATGCAATCCTAGGCTGTATGAATAGAGGGATAGAATCAAGATCATGTGAAGTATTAGTACCACTTTATAAATATTGGAATATTACATCCAGTTTTGGTCACCAAAACTTAAAAAAAAAGATATTTAGATACAGAGAAGAGCAACAAAGATGATTAAGGGACTGCATGCTAAAACACATGAAGAACAGTTGCAGGAATTGGGTATGTCTAGTCTAGTGAAAGAAGGATATGATAGTAGTGTTCCAGTATTTGAGGATCTGTCACAAAGATGAGAGGGGCAACTATTTTCCAAAGCACCAATAGGCAAGAGAAGAAGCAAAGGTTGGAAACAAATCAAGGAGAGAAGCTGGAGAAGAATTAAGGAGAAACTTCCTAATAATGAGAATAATCAACCAATGGAATGGCTTGCCTTCAGACATTGTGGAGGCTTCGAGATCGGACAGCCATTTATCTGAAATGGTATAGACTCTCCTACTTGAGCAGAGGATTGGACTAGATTACCCCCAAGGTCCTTTCCAGCCCTGTTACTCTATGTTGTAGATTCTATGTCTGTTAGTATTTTAAAACATAGGAGCTGATTTCTTGACACTTTCACAAGTTTCTGTAACTTTTTATGGAGCTGAACTGTAAAACTATTTTTATAAGAATTGATTTTGTATGTGCTTGATTAATCTTGATTAATCTCCAGAAATAGAGTAGAGTAGAATAGAATTCTTTATTGGCCAAATGTGATTGGACACACAAGGAATTTGTCTTGGTGCAAATGCTCTCAGTGTACATAAAAGAAAGGATACATTCATCAAGAGTCAAGAATCATAAGGTACAACACTTAATGATAGTCATAAGCAATAAAATCATATCAGGAAACAGTCAGTGTAAATGTAAAGGATACAAGTGACAAAATTACAGTCATATAGTCACAAGTGGGAGGGGATGGGTGATAAGGAGTGATGAGAAGATTAATAGTAATGCAGACTTTGTAAATATTTGTAAATATTTGGACAGTATTGAGGGAATTATTTGTGTAGCAGAGCGATGGTATTCAGGAAAAAACTGTCCTTATGTCTAGTTGTTCTGGTGTGCAGTGCTCTGTAGCATTGTTTTGAGGAAAGAAGTTGAAACAGTTTATGTCCAGGATGTGAGGGGCCGGTAAATATTTTCACAGCCCTCTTGACGCGTGCAGTACACAGGTCCTCAATGGAAGGCTGGTTGGTAGCAATTGTTTTTTGAATCACAGTTGGTTTAGTTCTTAGATAGAAACCCACAAGGTTATCCCAAGCCTATAGGCTAGATTGGGAAGCAAAATGAAGCATTACTTTAAAGAAGACAACATTGAATGAAGTTTGATTTGAGGAACCCTTCATCTTTTCAAAAAAACCAGTTTCTTCATTGTCATAGAGAATATTGTCATGAATTCTAAAAATGTTTCAATATATGTGTATTAACACTGATAAATCTATCTATGGTAGTTTGGGCAATGAAGTATTTGCAGAAAAATAACCAAGCTTAGAGATACTAAGGACCACTCACATAATGTACTGGCATTTCACAAATCAAACAGGCTGATTTTTGACCCAGAAGATCTGACTACCAATAAATTCATGGTTCTGCACTTTACTGTGCAGTTTTGTAATATATATATGTAAGTGAAAGAGCCAGTTTGATGTAATAGGCAGGGTCCCCAATCCTTAAGTACACCAGTAACTGGGCTCCACAAACAAGCAAAGCCCCTCCTGTGGAATTTAAGCCCTAGTCACACTGAATCAACGGATGCAAAGAGGATGTAAAACGGACAAAAAAGCTTGCCATACATTCGAAAACGCGATGTACTCACTGCCTCCGTTTTGCTTCCTCTCTATCCGTCCAGCATCCGTTTATTGACGTTTCATCCGCTGTATCCAGTTTCGTCCATTCTGCATCTGCTACACATCCGTTACGCATGCCGTTTACACATCGCTATATCCGCTTGGCATCCGCTGCACATCCGCGCAACTCGCATCCGCCCGGATGCAGGGAGAAAGCGTAACGGATGCGGAACAGATGCAGAACGGATGCAGAAGGATGCAGCACGGTAACAAAGCGTTTAAATGGAAAAACGTTTGCAGAGGGGACCTATCTCGGATATTAAGAATCTCTACAGGATGCCTAGAGGATGCCTAAGAGGATCAAAGGGACACCTATACTGCCTATAAAAAGGGGGAGCAACTCACCTGCATCTCACTTTCAGAACAGCAGCCAAGCTGTGCAGACCTCTGCAGCCTTCATCTGACTCTCCTCTTCCACAGCATCCAGTCATGTCCACCGTGGATTGTGACAAAGTCCTTTCGGCAGCCACCATCCTTCTGCAACAGAGCGAAACAATCTACAGGCTCCTGTGAACTCTACTACGGGAAGAAAAGGAGGCACCCAAAAAAAGTCTGGGTCCAAAGATGGTTCGCCAGAAGAGCAGAGGACGGACTGTACAACAAGCTGATGGTGGAGCTCAGGAGCGAAGACACTCGGCGTTCCAGAACTTCATGAGGATGCTCCAGCCATTTGACGAACTTGTGCAGCGGCTGACACCCAGGTTGACCAAGCAGCAGCACCAAACTTCCGGCCCCAGCTGGACCCTGGCTCAAGGTGGCACTGACTCTGCGCCACCTGGCCTCAGAGACCACCTACAGGAGGCATGCAGTAACGGCTGGGAGAGGGCCACCCAAACCATCAGCTTTGTGGTCAGAGAAGTGGTGCAGGCCATCATCGAAGAATACAAGGAGAAGCTACTCCAGTACCCCTCCACTGAAGAAGGATGGAAGAAAGTTGGCAGAGCAGTGGTATCAGAAGTGGAACTTCCCCCACACCGTTGGAGCAATAGATGGCAAGCACGTGGCCTGCAAGAGCTCCAGCCAAGTCAGAGTCCACTTATCACAACTACAAGGGCTTCTTCAGCATCATCCTCTTCGCCATGGTCGATGCTCGACTACGCAAGTTCATGTACATCGATGCTTCAGGCAATGGCTCATCTTCAGATGCCAGGTATACAACGCCAGTCACCTCAAGGAGGGGCTGGCAACTCCTCAGCTGGAGCAGTGGAGTGGTAAGACAGGATGGTAAATGCTTAATGGATTGCTTCCTTCAGCCTGTCTCATCACATGGATGAGATTGGGCCATGTATGTTTGGTTGGCTGACAATGAAACAGGGCGTTTAATAAAGAGTTGTGTTTATGTTGACATGTGTGGATAATTATTACATTATTATTGATAATGAAGGGCAATAGGTGTGGCACCTGGGAGGATGACCCATACAGTCCCACTATGCTTGCACTGGAGGTTTATCTATCCGACTGCTATCCTAACCCATCCCACAGCTATTACCCATCCCACAGGTATCCTAACCCATCCAAGCTATCCCCTACCTCCACAAGCATGCAAAGGCTTAAACATTTCTAAAAGTTTCCAACCAAGACTTTATTAAAAAAAAAATGAAGCAAGTCTGTGAATCATAAATAGACTTTATTAACAAGAAGCTACAAAACAAAAATGAGTCTCTTGCACTCCTCTTGGTCGCTCAGTCCCACAGGGGTGAAGGGTGCAAGGTGCTGTGGAGGTGGCTGGTGCTGGAGTGCTTCTCATCAGCTCCTCAAAAAGCAGAAGCAGCAGAAGCCGCAGCCCCAGAAGAGCGAGCCCGTGCAGCAGAAGCCCCAGCAGAACCAGAGTGAGGCCCAGGAGGTGGGATGGTAAGCCCTTCCCTCTTGCCAGGGCTGGCAGCAGATGGCTGAGGCTTGCTGTGCTTCCACATGTTGTGGGGTTGCTGGCTGGCAGGGAGGCTGGCAGGGAACCAAGGCTTGCAGGGAGGCAGGCAGCAAGGCTGGCAGGAAGGCTGGCAGGCAGGCAGGCAGCAAGGTTTGCAGGCAGGCTGGCAGCAAGGCTGGCAGGCAGACATGCAGGCAGGCAGGCAAGGCAGCCAATCTGTCGCGGCAGCCAGTTTTTTCCTCTGAATGGCGACCTGCTTCCGAGCTGTTTTCCGTTATATCTGCAGGGCTGAACGCAATGCATCCTCCCGCATGCGCAATTAACGCCAGGCATCCATTTAGGCTTCCGCTGTGCATGCTTGTGCATCCGCTCTGCATTCGCTTCATCCGTTCGGCACCATTCTGCATCGCTGTATCCGTTCCGCCTCCGCTTTGCTGAGGCCCTCCAGAAGCCCTGCGGTTTGTGCCATCCACTCCCATCCGCTATCCCATCTGCGGGCTTACGTTCCGCATCCCCTTTGCATCTTTGCATCCGCCCTGTGTCCTCCCCGCGTCCGTGTTATCCGCTCCGGTTATGCAAATTTTTGCCCCTTTTGAGAGCCGATAACAACAGATGGAACATTTTTCTCGTCCGCTGTGTCCTTTTTGCATCTGTTGGGCAGTGTGACATAGGCTTTAGGTGGTATGCAAAACCGTGTCCCCTCTGATCTGAGGAAAAACTTCTCTCTATGGAACCAGTCCCTGGTGTCCAAAAGGTTTCAGGCCACTGGTCTAAGGCAGGGATTGACAACCTTTTGGACCTCAGGGACCAACAAACTCATAATTTTAAATCCCATGGATTTAAAAATACCATTGGAAAATTCCCAAAAAATCTTCAGGAAAATTCCCCTCCCTTTTTTCCTACCTGGTGATCATTCTTTATTTGAGATTGCAGGATACTGTCTCCAGCTCTGTTCTCGGGGGGGGGGGGGGNNNGGGGGGGGGGGGGGGGAGAGAGATCTTTGGCTTCATGCAAGGAAAGCAGCAGAAGTCTTTCTTTCTCTCCCACAAACTCCACCAGAAATGAGTCTTTGTGAGACTTGTCACACTGGTGCAGCCTCTTAGATCAGGATGCCTTGCAGAGTCCCAAAGACTCATTTTCTGGTGGAGTTTGGGGGAGAGAAAGACTTTTGCTGCTTTCCTTGTGTACAGCCAAAAGCAGAAGGAGAAAGTAGTGGAAAGAAGCAGTCTGGTGGCCAGGTGAGGTGCATGGGGCGAGTAGGGCCTTTTCCCCTCTCCCCTCACTACCTCATGTTGTTCACAATGCAAGCAATGCAAGCCTTATGTTCCTGTGGGCCATGTAGGCAGTACAGCCTTGTGTTCCCTCACAGCCTGGATTAATTGTTTTGGGGGGATGCTTTGGGGATGGCATTTCTCTGTGGACCAGTGGAATTTTCTCATGGACCGTCAGTGGTTGGCGACCACTGGTCTAAAACACAAACTAGAATCTGAGCTGCTGTTGTTGGAAGAAATATCCATCTGGTTCAGTTCCAAGTGGGGAGAAAGACACTGGAAACATGGTTGCTGATTGGAAAGATGGTTTAATGGTGAAACAGAAGCACATGGGTGGTTCTGAGCAATTGACCCCATGGGTTTGAGAGTGAGGGATTTTTATACCCTCTCCTAGGCTTTGAACTTGAGCTTTCTGTTCCTGTGCAAGAATATGTATCCTATTGGCTGAAGTCAGACTCCCATGGGGCCATGTGGGAATCATGTTTGTCTGAGTCAAGTTTGGTTGAACTGTGCTCATGCAACGAAGGGGCTTGTTGTGTAATTCCTATTGTGGCTGAAAACTAACCCTACCTTTGTCAGACCTTGCTGCAGGCAGTTAATGGATTACTAAATCTGCATTTCTAAAGCTGCTCCAGCTCAGTATCTGCTTGGGGGGGGGGGGGGGNTAGCTCAGTACCTAGGGGGTGGCAGGGGAGGGAGCTGAGGCTCTGAGTTTCTGTCTCCCTTAAGATCTCTATTTCTCTTTTAGGGGAAATATAATATTCTTCCTTTTTAATATATCCAAAAATATTTCATTCTTCAAAGAGAGTGCTGACTTTCTACACTATGTATTGTAGTCTTACCTTAGACATGAAGTCAGCTGTGTGACTTTGGGCTAGTCACTGTCTCTTAAGTCCCAGGAGAAAATTAAGTTAATGATAAATCACTTCTGAAAATCATACCAAAGAAAAAGTAGGAACTAATCAAGGTAGTGTTGGAAGTTAAAACCTACCCCTCTCCTAGGAAAATGAAATGTTTTAGGATATAGTAAAAAGGCAGAATATTTTCCCTCATAAGGAAAGTAGAAACTCAAATCAGCAGAAACACACACATACCCCTTTGCTAATGGGCCATTATTCTGGCCTGGCCAGTCTATTTTACATAACAAAGATCTAATCCAGGTAAAGCGATAATAGGAATTGTCCAAAGTCCTTTCATTACATCATCATCCAGGAAGGCTCAACCAAGCATGGGACTCAGGACAGCCTACATTCTGCATGGCCCCATGGGAATCTGACAACCAATCAGAATACAAGCTCAAATTCAAATTGCAACAGAGGGCATAAAACCAAGGGTCTCTCAGCATTTTGGCCCTTTTCTTTTTCTTTATCTAACATCTTGAAGCATGTGATCGTCCTTTTCACTTTGTGGCTCCAAGCTATGCGGTCCTGTCCACCATTAAACCATCGTTCCAAACAGCCTCCATGCTTCCAGTGTCTTTTTCCTCAATTGGAACTGAATCCAGAAGGATATTTCTTCCAACAGTAGTCACCAGGAATCATGTCTGACTTCGAGACAGGAAAAAAAAAAAAAGAGAGATTATATTTCTATACCAACCCAAAGATACAACAGAGACATAGTTCCAACAGATTTTGCACACAGTATGATTGCAATTGCAGACAGAGTTGTTTCTATGGTGGTGCTTTAGATGTAGAATTCTCCCTCTAGAAATTTGTTCTCTCATCCAATTGTTCACTTCTTGCAACGAAATATTTTTAAAAATAAATTCTCCACCCCTAAAGCTCACTGATTTTATTAGCATGCTTTCTTCTCTGGTTTCATTTTCAGTATTACTTTTGCCTCTCATCTTTAACACCTATCCAGTCAAGGGCATAAGTATTGTATGCAACAATGAGGTGCACATTGAATTGTCACTCAACAGGAGGCTGAAGATTCTCATAGCTGGTGTTGTATAAGAAATGGAGGAAGCTGTTTCAGAACTCATCCTTTAAAAGTTCATCCTTTATGATCCTTTGGGCTGTCAGCATGATAAGATGTGCTGTCTACTAACTTCAGAAGAAACACAAGCGTTCCATTTTAGCAAGACATGAAAGCACTGCCTTTGTACGCGACAGTATGCCTCAGATTACTGTGCCTGTTTTTAAGCCTTTCCCACAGAGAACTGAAATGTTGAGTGGTGGGAGTTCTCGGTCCAGAAAATTAAGAGAATTGAGGTTGTAAGTATTGGCAATCTATTAAAGGGATAGGTTTCTGTCTATAGTGCTTGCCTTCTCTGAACTCTGGGTAAATTTAGCTGTGGTTCAGTGTAAATAAGTTGCTCTGTCCCTTTGCCACTGTGAGTGGATGCTTATTTCCTTGAACTGCTTATTTTAGTGACAGGATAATTCCCCCACTTCTTAAACTGAACAATCCTTAACATTTCTCCTAAAAGTTCCTAATTTCAAAGAGCACCCCATAGTTGCTACTTCATTAATTTCACAAGTTACAGACAAGTTCCTGTTAATACACAACTCAGTTTTTATATTTAGAAACACACAGACAGACAGACAAACAGACAGGCAGGCAGGCAGACAGACACACACACACACATACACACACAAACACATACGCACAGATTAGTACCTTGGTACTCATTGTAAATTGGTTCCGGGAGCACAATGAATACCAAAATGATAAATACCATTTATTTATTTTTTTGCATAAGGAATAATAGTCAGGAGGCAACTGACACTGGCAAATTCTAGCTTGAACATCAAGCTCCAAACAAACAATGAGTTTCAGGATTTTCACATCAAAATGTGTCGAGTACCAAATTTGACAGGATACAAAGCAGCTGAGTTCTGAGGTGCCACTCTGTGAGTTTGTGTCTGTTCATGGGAATATCAATGGGAATATGTGTGTGTTTGTGTGTGTGTATAAAACAGAGAAATGTTAAATCTATCCAACTCTCTCTCTCTCACACACACACACACACAGTATATGTGAGTGTATGTATATGTTTACATATATACTATATACATTATAAGAATGTGTGTGTGTGTGTGTGTGTGTGTATTTGTTTTCTTAAGTTTTGGGGGTATTTATATGTATAATATTCAGCTTTGTTCAGGTATTTTCCCACATCATTATAGTTGTGCTTTTAAAGTTGTATCAACGTTTTGGCAGAATCTCATCTGCCATCATCAGGCTTCTGTATTGTGTCCGTCTGTGAGTCAGACTTTTACAGTTGTTTCAGTTTTAAATTTGGGGCTAGTGTACGCTATGCCAAAATGTTTTTTTCTTCATCCTGATTGGTTGGGAGTCTTGGTCTGTGTCCATTGGTCTTGGAGTTTGCTGTGTTCTGCTTGACTGGTGTTTCTAATATCTTCTGTCTGTTTTGTAGCATTTTTTGATTGGCTGACAACATTGTGTTCCTCTATTGGAGGCTCTTAGTGTGGCTTGGTTCTGAGTAAATGGACGGCTATCATTTGTTAGGAAGCTAGGTTTCATATGGGTGCTTGGTTGGGGTGTGTTTGAGCTGGAGGTATTGGGGGGGGTTGTTTGTGCCTAGGTGTTTGCCTGGCTTGTGGTGTGGGTTTTTTTTCTGTTTGTGAGTGCAGGCTTTCAGATAATTGACAGTCTAGTGGAGTCATCTCTTCTATTCATGCTTTCAGGTCTTTTTTCAATCTCTATAGCTTCTCTGATAATTCTGTAGCTGGGGTTTTCTATAGCAGCTAGGGCTTTGGTGCCATTGAAGTCGTTGCTATGACCTGTGGCTTTCATGTGTTGAACTAGTGAGGAAGGTGGAAAACTAAGGCATGTATGAAGTCCCCTGCACATCATGCCCTGCCACATACATCGGACAGACCAATAGAAGAATAAAGTACCCATCTGGATGAACACAAAAATGCAGTAAAAAAGCTGGAACACACTTCCTCGCTAGTCCAACATATGAAAGGCACAGGTCATAGGGAAATTTTGTTAAAATATTATCAAGAAATCCAGTGGGCTGCATGGAAAAAGTATTTTTAACATACATTAGCTCTTGCAAATATATCTTCTTGTTTAAGCAGAGGTGGGATTCTATCAGTTCGGACCGGTTGTATAGATCCAGTTGTTATGATTCTGCGCAGTTCAGAGAACTGGCAAACTATACCCCTGGCTGGCCCTTCCCTTCCCCTCTCCACCCAATCAGTCCTTATTGCGCATGCACAACATTGTGTGCATGCCTAACATAGCTGGCTGCATTCTTCCCCACCGAGTCACTCCTTAAGGTTTTTTTTTCCCTCCTGATGATCAGCTGTTCCTATGATCAGCTGGGATTCTCCTAACTTACCTACTTTGCCCAGGAGGCTCCCTTGAGGCCCAGGAAAGCAAAATATGGAGGGGGGGGGCGCAGCATCCCCCTCCTGTTTTACCTTCCTGGGCCCCAGGGAAGCTTCTTGGGAGCAAAAATGCTCCCCAGGAGGTTCTCCTGAGGCCCAGAAGGCTCCAAAATGGAGCACAGGGGATTACTGTGTCCTCACCTGTGCTCCATTGTTTTCCTTCTTCAGCTCCTGGGAAGCCTGCTGGGAGCAAAAATGCCTCCCAGGAGGCTCCCCTGAGGCTCAGAAGGCCTCAAAATGGAGCGTGGGGGGGTGCTGTGTTTCCCCCAGGCTCCATTTTTTTCTTCTTGAACTCCATGGAAGCCTTCTGGGAGCAAAAACGCCCCTCCCAGGAGGCTTCCCTGAAGCCCAGAAGGCTCAAAAACAATGGGAAGTTCCTGGAAAAAAAAGAAGCCATGCCCACACAGTCACATGGCCATGCCCATCTGGCAACACCCACAGAACCACACCCACAGAACAGGTTGTTACAAAATTTGAATTCCACCCCTCTGTTTAACACTGGTTATTTGAATTCATATAAACCAGAAGACCCTTTTATAGTAGAATATGAACAGCCAGCTTTTAATGTTCTTGAATGGTCCCAGTGGGCACCTGAGTTTCTACTTCCAGGACTTGGCATTACAATATTGCACATTTATTGAATCTGGCAGTTAATCATGGCCCACAGAACTCTATTTTTTAATCTTAATTCATAATTCAAGGTTTTTTTTCCTTCAATCCTGGTAATAAGAAGTAGCTACCCTAAACATACTTTGTGGGAAAAAAGATGCTGTTTTGTTTTGCAATTCAATGGAAAACAAATAGACAAACAGAAAGACAAGTGCTGACAGCAAGGTAGATAAATAAAAGACAATTGTAAAGCCTTGAACATTTAATCATGGAGGTGGTCATACTTTTTGGGACCAAGTTCTCAAACTCTTAACATTCTTAATGATTTTGATGAAAAATAATCTGACTTCATTTTTTTTCCAGAGAAAAATATGTGGGATTCTTATAACTAAGGGAACAAAATACCTTCCTGCATTTTCATGATACAGTGAGTTCCAAAATATCACTTTACAAAATGATACAGACTTTCTTAAGCATCCTGCCAATGCCAATCCTTCAATCTTCATGCTATCCATTACAAATTATTGTCAAATCTTTTTTTGAGAACTTCAAGTGAGCCTCCACAACGTCAGGAGGCAGGTTGTTCTACTGCTTCATAGATCTCAGTCATAAAATTATTTCAAGTTTGTAACTCTCTTGTTCAACTTTCACCACTGGTTCTTGTCTTATTCTTTTCCATTTTTATAAAGTATTGGAACAACTTAGGCTCTTTTCTAGTTTGCTAGCATCTCCCCCTGTGCTCAAAGATTTAAATCAGTAGCTATAACATAACAGAATAACACAGTAGGAGGGGACCTTGGAGTCTTCTAGTCCAACCCTCTGCTTAGATAGAAAGTCCTATACCATTTCAGATAAATGGTTATCCAATTTCTTCTTATAAAAACTTCTAGTGTTGGAGCATTCACAACTTCTGGAGGCAATTTGTTCCACTGATTGTCTAATTGTTCTAATTGTCAGGAAATTTCCCCCTAGTTCTAGATTGGTTCTCTCCTTGATTAGTTGCCACCTGTTGCTTCTTGTTCTACCCTCAGGTGCTTTGGAGAAAAGGTTGACTCCCTCTTCTTTGCGGCAATCCATTAGCACCTTGAGGGATAATCCATCCAGAAGGCCAGACATCATCCAAAGCAGTGTTTTGTCATTTCTATACCTATTTTGATCTTCATTTCTTTTCTCTCTGCATGCCACAGTTTCTGACGGGTTGAATCACTTTCTTTTCTTTTGTGAAAAGGCAGATTTCCACCTGCTTAACTGTTTCTTCTATGTTAATAAGTATTAAGAAAGACATAGCTAATCTTGTAATTCCTCCTTCCATTTTTTTTTTTGACAATCAAGGTGTCTGCAAGACAAATCACAAATCTAATGAATCTCTCAAAGCTAATTAAAATATGTTGATTTCAAGGTAGTTTAGTTATCCAGTTTCCAAGGTGTCTTTCCCCTTTCCTGAATACCTTGGTCATCTGTTTAGTCTATATTTTTTGCTTACTTGGGTGATTAGTTGTACAAATCCATCACAGTGTTATTTTTCTTTCCTTTCTCCCTTAATATTCACCCAGACACCTTCCACAGGGCTTTCATACTTGGTGTAATGAATTTCTATATGTGACCCCAATTCATTTTCCATTGGGTCTCTTTCTTTTTAATAAATTACATCTTCCAATTATATTTCAGTTGTTATATCTACCTTACCATGTTCCAGTAATACCCACACTATCATATTTCCTTCCTTTAACAAGACTTCATGTTCTGCCTATTTGTTCCCCATATTTTGTATGTTGAGTTAGAGGCATCTTTTTAGTGTCATTCTTCTTAAGTTTATCAAATATACCTCCTGGTGCATTTTTAGTATCCCCTCCTTTTTACCTCTTTCTTCCTCGCTGTAAGGTTTATTACTTTCATATTTTGGATGTGGTTCTAGTTAACCCCCTCCCAAAAAAATAGTTTAGCTCTAGCAAGATATCTTTCAAAAAACATTCTTCCCAGTATCCCATTTCTCACCAGAAATATTGGCAATAAAGACTGGGTCCAGTATTCTTATATTATCCTTTGAGCTAGTAATTTGTTTCCAAAATCCTTTTGCCCTCATTCAAGTAAAAGGAATTAGTAAAGTATTTCATTATTTTACAAAACAATATTATGGTTGGGTATTCAGTATATTCAGGAGTTACAAAAATGTGGTTCAACCAGAGGACACAGATTGTCTATCTTTGCTTTTGAGAAACAATGGACTGTGTAGTCGTTGTTCTCCTATTAAGAGAACAGCAGGGATATTAGGACATGAGCCTTTGAAACTTGCACAGACTATCAAGCTTTTGAGTTGACTGCTCTGAGAATATGATTCTTCTTTGATGAAGTAAAGTGATAATACACAGCATCAAATTTTAATTCTTCAGTTCTCAGGGTAACAAGCACTAAATAAGTACGCATCTTCCAATACTCCTATCCTAGTAACAAGAAGCAAGCAACTTAAACATTTTGCATGTGTGAAGACATATACCAGACTAAATGGGAAGCTGATGCCAATGGAGAAAAATACAAAGACATTTGCAAAGCCATAAGCATTGAAGCATGGAATCAAGAGACAAAAATACCAGGTCCTTTAAATCCTGATTAGTTTTCAATCTGAACCCAACTTAAAACCATAAAATATAATAGTACATAGAAATTTTCTTCTGTATTTTCCCCCAAACATTCTTATTCACTTTTTCCCTAAAGAAAAAAAAAAAGTGCTGAACAAGGAGGTATTGGAGAGGAGCTGTACCCCTTCCCCTATTTCAACAATGAAGCAAGTTTGAAAACACAATATGAGAAATAAATTCAAAAGAATAAGGTCTGGGCTGAAAACTTTTCTCTCCCAATTTCCACTTCCTCCTATTTTTCTTTTCCATTGCTGTTGAAGAAAGAATAGCATAGCACAAATCTATTATGGTAGACATGAATGACCTACACAAGGATCCTCTTTAAATCAGACAAATCAGGCTGCACCTACCAGCATCTCATGATGAACTAAAAGCAGGGAAGGAACACACAGATGAATGTTTCATCTCTCTCAAGTCTGTTATGTGAAAGATTTCAATATTCTTCAAAACATGTGCAGGCAAGGGAATGCAAGCAAACCCCTCACTGAGAAGTTATAGGTCAAATTCTAAAAATTCTCTCTCAGCTCCTGCTGTGCTAACTCATTGTGGTGATGTTGAAGATGTTCCTGGGGAAAATGAATGAAGAACCTCAGGGTAACATCCCAACCGTATGTACTCCTGTCAGAGTCATTCAAGGATGAAGATCATCCCAGCTAAAATGAACAGCTAACACCCTAAAAGATAGGCTCAAGGTCCAAATGGATCTTGACAGACTTGAACACTGGGCCCTATCTAACAAAATGAAATTCACTGTAGAGAAAAGTAAAGTCTTATGCTTAGGCAAGAAAAACAAAAAGTATACATATAGACTGGGTGAAACCAGGCCTAATAGCAGTAACTGTGAGATGGATCTTGGCGTCTTAGTAGACAACCAGTCAAATATGAGCCAGGAGTGTGCAGTGGCAGCCAAAAAATCAAGTGATACAATCAAGATCAAGTGAGGAACTAATACCACTCTATAAAGCCTTAGTAAGACCACACCTAGAGTACTGCATTCAGTTTTGGTCACCAGACTATAAAAAAGATTGAGACTCTAGAAAAAGTGCAGAGAAGAGCAACCAGGATGATTAAGGGTCTGGAAACTCAAACATATGAAAAATGTTTACAGGAACAGGGCATGGATAGTCTAGTGAAGAGAAGGATCAGGAGTGACATGATAGCAGTCTTCCAATATTTGAGAGGCTGCCACAGAGAGGAAGGGGTCAAGCTATTTTCTACCCAAATGTCAGCCAAGGAAAAATGAATAGAAACTGAACAAGGAGAGATTAAACCTAGAAATAAGGAGAATTTTTCTGCCAGCGAGAACAATTAACCAAAAGGAACAGCTTGCCTTCAGAAGTTGTGGGAGCTTCATCACTGGAGGCTTTCAAGAAGAGACTGGAGTGCCATTTGTCAGAAATGGTGTAGGATCTCCTGCCTGGGTGGGGGGTTGGACTAGATAAATTACAAGGTCCCTTCCAACTCTGTTAATATGTTATCTGTTAACAGATATTGTGCCTATACTGGGTAACAAAGAGATAGGAAGATGTTGGAAGCAGAGATTCACTTTAGTGATAATGAATGACAAAGACATCAATTCATACTGTGTCAGGAGAAGGCCATGGTAAATCATTCTATTTATTGTGCTTCAGGAAAATCACAGGGACAGATATTGCACAATAATGAAAGACAGGCCTCTCAGGTCAAATGGCACTCAGCTGAGAAAAAGCTGATTTTTGTTTGTTTGTTTGAATACTAATGGTGTTTATGATGAAGCTAAGATAAAAGCTTCACAATATGTAGTCACTAATGTTGCCATGTAGGAAAGGAAAACCTGGAACTGGGAAAGACAGCAAGAACATGGTACATAAGAAGCATAAAACATGAAAATGAGAAAACTTGGGACAGTAAAAGAATAAATCTACCACATTTTTATTTATTTATTTAAATGTTCATGCTGCCCACTTCAGTGTCATGCAACTCTATATATTGACATTTTAGACATCAGCATATTGAAATGGACTTGAATTGGACACTTTCAATCAATATCCAGTCATATTGTTTACTACCTAGGACATGAAAAACAAGAAGGAATTTAATTGTTTTAATTGTATAACAGATGAACTGTACACTGTTCAGAGTCTTTTGGAGTGGGTTGCTGTAATAAATCAGATAGGTAGATACGTAGGTACTTAGATGAGAGGGGGGGGGAATGGAGAGAGAGAGAGGGNGTACTTAGATGAGAGAGGGGGGGAATGGAGAGAGAGAGAGGGAGGAAGGAAGGAGAGGAGGAGGGGGGAGGGGAGTGAGAAAGAGAAGCACTAATCAAGGATTGAAAGTGGAAAGATCTGCAAGGTATAGTAATGGAACTCGAGAAATGCAGTGAGAAAAAAAATGGGGCTATAACTAATAAAAAAGAAAGCCAAACTAAAGACAACAGGACCACTAATCAGCCTTAGCTTTGACAATGAGGATACTGAAATGGTGAATAGTTTTTACCTTTTGGGGCTGAGTAACCTGACTACCAATGTTAGAGGAACCAATGGTCAAGAAATACACCACAAGCTAGCTCTTGGTAGAATAATGTTTTGGAAAATGTATTCAGATGCTATAATTTGTCTACACTTACAATAATCAGCATTATTCAGGCAATGGTTTTCCTTGTGGTATTCTATGGATATGAAAGGGGGGTTCTGAAGAAGCAAGATAAAAAAGTAGCACAGCTGTTTTAAACTTTAATGTTGTACAGGACTCTTGTGAATTCCATAGATAACAAAGAAACCGACAAAGAACTGGATCATAAAATTAATCAATTCAAGTTGTCCCTTGCATTACAAATGACCAGTTGTCACTTGAGACATAAATAATCAGTTGTCACTTGAGACACAAATGATGAAATTCTCATTTTTGGACTACTATGCAAAGACTTGGATTTTTAAAGAAAAGTTAGCCATACTGGGACAGGAAAAAGGAAAGAGAAGAAGAGAATAACCACCAGCAAACTAAATTGATTTAATTACACTCTGTACACCATTGGCATCATCTATTTAATGGGGGGAGATCTGGGGAGGTCCATCTAAGAAGAGTTAAGAGTCAACACTGACTTGATGACATAAACAGAATAACAGAATAATAGAATTGGAAGGGACTTTGGTCTTCTAGTTCAACTGCCTGCTCAGCCAGGAAACCCTGTACCATTTCAGACAAATGATTGTCCAAACTCTTCTTGAAATCTCCAGCATTGGAGTATCAACAACTTCTGGAAGCAAGTTATTCCCTTTGTTAATTGTCCTCACTGTCACAAAATGTTTCCTGAGTTTTAGATTAGTTCTCACCTTGATTAGCTTCCATCCATTGCTTCCTGTCCTGCTTTTAGGTACATTGGAGGATAAAGATGGGCCCCTTTTCTTTGTGGCATCCAGTGGCAGATTAAGGCTCACTGGTGCCCTAAGCACTGAGAAATCTTGGTGCCCCCTTCCTTTGTACATACTGTTCAAACAAAGCCATGCTTAGGCTACATAAAAAAATTTGTGGTGCCCCCTTTGGGCCAGGTGCCTTACACATATGCTTGGTCTGCTTTTTGGTTAATACACCACTGGTGACAGCCCCTTAGATATATCATGTGCCCCTGAATCATCACATCATCAATCAATTCTTTAAATACTGACTTTATTATCATGGATATAAAACATGATTCCCTCTAGTCTTGCAGTGAAGATTTAGCTTTTGTGCATAGACAGAAAGGTCAGTGTTTTACATATTATCTTACTGGCAAAATTGTGCTGATCAGATATCTCTGAAAAGGCCAAATCATTCCTGTTGAATAAAATAAACAAGAGCAGAGTCATGCTGATATTTAAAGTCAGTAGGGGGTAACTGTCCTTACTAATGTTCTTTTGTAAGGACAACATTGAAAATTTACAACCAGATCTAGCATATATGTAGGGTCACTTGATATATGATTGCCCACATATTTTTGGCAGATTTTTTTTTTCTGAGGAAATTGAAAGTTGAATTTTTAGATTCATCAGGTGCCCCTACCTTAAAGAATGTCCCCCTTCCTTCTGATATCCAGATGGCACTGGAAATTTTGCTATAAAGTAGTCATTGGCTTTAATCTTTGGCCGAACATTTTTTTTAGTTTTAGCTATATTTTAATGGTTTAACTATGAGACATTGTTATTTGATTTTAATGCTGATTAAAAGGACCTGGCAATTGATAGAATAAACAAATAAGCAAGCAAGCAAGCCATCAAGAAAATGTTAATTAATGCAGAACATACATGTTTTGGGAATTCTCCTTTGCATTTATTGGAACACACACGGTCTCATTTATAGTAACTTGTTTCTGTTCTATTCACCACGGGAGTGGACAATTTAAATTGGAAATCTAGTCTATCAATATGGTATCTGAGCCTCTGAAAATATTTTTGTCAAAATCCGTGTAGAGTTAATTAATAAAGTTGACATATACTATTCCTGTAAACAAATATAAACAGATGAGCATAGCAGAAAAAACCTTTGAATGTCATGCAAAAGGAAGAGGAAAGAATTTTGAGTAAAACTCCTAATCATTCTCTGCTGCTATTCTAATTGACTTTTTTTCACTCAAAAGCTAATTTGGATTCGTGGCATACTTCTGTAATATTGATTTGATTAAATGAATGGGCTTCCAATTTCCACCAGTTTCTTAGAGAAATATGTTGTTAAATGCCAGGGAAATCAGGGAATTCATGTAGTTCAAATGAGAATAAAGATTTATTGCAAGCATAAGTTCTCTACAAAATCTGAGCTACTAATGGTCAAAGGAAATGAGTAGGAATTAAGAGGCATTCAAGGTGGGCTGGATTTAGATCTCTTGTGGGCATGGCTCATGGCTTATGACATATTTGACCCTTCCCGTGGGCAGAGTCTGGTCATGTCTGGTCAATTAGATGTATAAACTAATTTGAATTCCATAATAGAGACTATTAAAGAGAATGTTTGATTAAGGTGTTGGCCATCTGTAATACTTGGGAGCATCTTTATGTTATTTCAAAATTAATTCCATTTTTTACTTTGTGGAATTTTTTACCAAATTTAAACTTGGTTTAAGTTTCAATCATCCACTGATTTTTTTTTCAAAACTCAGACATGTCTTGATTTAAAAAAAATATTAATTTATTTTGAATTTGGCAATTGATCAATATATTGTGGTCCCTGCTTTTGTACTAATCACTATTTCCCAGCATGTTGCACCTAGATTTTAATAAGCCGTAGGAAAGACAAAGCATCCATAATTCCTTTGTGTTTGACTGCCCAGATTGGGTTTTATTTAACAGGAACACTGAATTTCCCAAAATAAAAATTTGGGCCAACATATTATGAGATGGATAAACAGATTAATTAATTAGTTTTATGGATTGATCAATTGACAGATTCATTTTCCTGAATATCTTTCTGTAGATACATAAAAATCCTATTAAAATAGATGTAAAATGCCTCTATAAAGTATATTTTATAGCTACGAATTGACTATGTCTGTTAAATTCTAAAAGGGGTGGGGTAGAGAGCGACAAAAGAATTTGGATTTGAATTATATTTAGTAGCTGACTTTAAATGAAAGTGTAAGTTGAACCACACAATGCTATTTCTGGAATCAATACAATAGTAATTCACACAATCATTTTGAGAATGGAAGATTACCACCTATTAGATAGTCATAGTTTTACTTCATGCAGAATAATTCTGTTCATTCTTCCCCTAGTCATTTTAGCTCATAAAAGGAAGACACTTCAGATTTGTAAAGTTGTAATTCATTGATAAAAGCACCTCGAGTTTGTTGAAGAATGTAAAGAATTTGGCCAAATAATATTTTGGGGGATTAGTGGATCAACTATTTTGATTGGCAATTACACGAAAGACATTGACCTATATTTTGGCTGTTTAAAATTCTAGATAAAATCAGTCAAATATCACCACAAATATCACCATATGATTATTTGAAGGTTTTTCTTCCACCTCCTGTCTCTCTTTTTGAACCTATGGGCAGAGTCTCTCTTGACCCAGTATAAAGGCAATACTTTGGAAAACATGATACTTCACAATTGCCCCACTGAGACTCTCAGCTAAGACTCTCAACATGAATTATAATTTTTCTACTTTTGTGTTCATAGTGTTGGACCTCTCTGTGGGCTTTGGGCAGGTTCTCTTATTTGAAGCAACTTTGTTTTTCTTCATTGCCTGTATCTGAACTCAAGCAATCTCATCAGAGAACTGAATCCCTGTAAAACATTAACAACAAATAGTCCTTCCTGCCTTGATTTTCTTTGATGATATAAACAAGGCTGTCAAACTTCTGGCCCCCAGGCCAGATACGTCATGTTCTGGCCATGTCCACACCCAGTTTAGCGAAGGGGGAAAAAGTCCTGATACATCATGTGATAATGACATGAGTTTGACACCTCTGATATAAACAGCCCCCTGACCTTAACATACTTAATCTTTGGACTCAAATGTCCATTGCTATTTTCCCCTTCTCCACACATGCATGAAACTGAACACTGTGGCCTCCAAACCTTTTGCATATGTGTTTAACATTTGTTTATTGTACAATGCTGCAATGAATTCAACTCTGTATAGCTTTCATTGTTGGGGGAAATATTAAAATAATTGTGATGAAGTCCCAAAGGTGCTTTTTTCAAGAGGCAACTGGACTTTCCGATTTTTCTTTGAAGAAGCTTCGCTTCTCATCCCAGAAATTTCTTCAGTTCTGACTGAATGGTGGAGAATGGAAGAATTTATACTCCTTGTAGTCAAATGGTCATTTGCATTCTTTTAGCAAGTTGTTAAGGCCACCTGGAGGTGTGTCTATGTCCTCAGGATTATCTGAGTAGTGCAAATATGTGTGGAGCCTTCTTAAAACTTTTGAAAGGACTGTGTTATAGACTGGAGAAAGAAAAACCAGAAAGTCCAGTTGCCTCTGGAAAAAACAGCTTTGAGACAATGACTGAGAATCTCCATAGACATCTGTAATAAAGCAAAAAACAACCTTGAAATAATATGCCTAACAGTGATATAAGAAACAAAAATAAAATAAATCCTAGCTCCAGAGAGGCCAAAGCAATTTATCTACCTTCACAATCTTTCTGTGTCCATTCAAAAATGGCACCAGTGTGATCTCTACAAGTAGCCTGTTCCAGATAATTGCTGTAATTACTGAAAAGCAATGCCTTTTTACTTCAGTGCCCTATATTTATAATGATAGAATACTAGGAATGAATACTTTTTCCCTAGATGATCAACTTCCTAGATTATTAATTCCAAATTGAAATAATTCAGGTTGGAGCAAGCAGTCTCCAGATGTCAAGCCATAAAGGATTTTATTGGTCAAAACCAGCAAATTAAAATTGCATTTGAAATCCAGTTAGTAGCCAGTGTAGGGCCTGTTGTAAAGATGCAATAAGTTTCTCCTGAATTTCTTCTGAAGAGAACTACTTAGCACATGGGCTTTTTGTGTTAACTGCAATTTTGAGTGGAGTTTAAAGGCAGCCCCACATAGATTACACTGTTGTAATCAAACCATGTTAGTAACCAAGACAATGATATGACATATCACTCCTTTCTATAGGAATTTGTAGTCAAGCAGAGTGAAGTTTTTAATGATGGACATCATAGCTCATTACTATTTTGCTATTTTTTTAAGAGTTTCAGAGGACTATTTTACCATGTTCTCAGTATTCCAAGGGTTTTTTTGGGGGGAGGGGAGGAGGAGGGAACAATGAAAGAATCACTTGGTTTTCTTCAAGGAAATTTTGGGAAATTACATAATGCCCTTTTGACTCTACCTCACTATTGAAGAAAATAATGTTCCTACCTACACTGTCGGTTCCTGCATCCTGTAGCCATGACACTAGCTGAGATGTATTCTTTATATCATTTTGACATTTGTCAATATGTCCCATCCTGAGTACCCCACTTCAAAGCAAGATTCAAAGCAACTGGAACAATCTTTATGAAGGGTATTTCTTAAGGAATTCATATTACGGAATTAGGATTGGAAACATTTAGCCTTGAAAACAGAAGGCTTTGGATATTTTCATTTGTCTAAAAATGATTGTAAAAGATCAAAGTCAGATCTTTATCAATCAAGGCAGTGTACAAAAAGGCAGATTCCACAATAGCTAGTAAAACTTTCTAATAGAGCAATTTAACAATAAATCAAGTATCCAGAGTGGTGGGGGGTTTCTCTTTACTGGAGATGTTCAACTATAGGTTTTAAAATAGGAATATATTAACTTGCTTTCCTGTCTATACTTAAACATGGGATTGGATTTGGGAAAGAGAGTAAGAGAGAGGGAGGGAGAAAGGGAGGGGGGGGTAACTATGTTTCCATTCTGTGCTCTTCATAGTTAAAAATTATAACTTTGTGTTTCTCTATTTACTTAATTCCAAAGGCCAGCAGGTTGCAGAGACTGCAGGAAATGGTACAAAGCTTTCTACTTCAAATCCAGGCACAGGAGGAGGAGGAGGAGGAGGAGGAGGAGGAACATATGTGTATAAAACAACAATAGCCCTTCCTGTGAGTTGACTGACTAACTAGAGGAGAATTGTATTTCCATTACTTGTAATATCTTCAGGAACATTTCTCTGAAACTATTAGAGTAGTTGTGCCTATTCAGTCACTCCTTAAATATGTCTATCTTGAATTCAATAGCTAGAGAAAGTGTAAGTGCTATACCCATAATAACCTACAAGATTCAGCAAGATCTTTATAGTTTTTGTTGCACAAATCTTAAGCACTTAATGTCCAAACTATTGGCTTTTTGAAGAATGAGTTGAAATTGAAATGGCTTTAATACTACCATTGAATGATGTAACCGTTCAGAAATAAACTGCATTCACTTGGAATTTAGTCCTTGATCGCAGCCTAAATTCTACAGTAAGAAATCATGCTATACTATATTTTTTTTCCTGGTCTACTCTATTTGGCTTATTAAGTAACTTAACAGAAACATTGCTTGTTTATATTAATGGTTTTCTTTCTTTCTTTCTTTCTTTCTTTCTTTCTTTCTTTCTTTCTTTCTTTCTTTCTTTCTAAAGAGAACAAGTAGATCAAAAAGAGAAAAAAGAGACATTTATGTGAATTTCAGTGTTCCCAGTTTTTTCAACTTCTTGACTTGTTTTCAAATTAAAATTCTGTTTCCCACTGACTGCTTGCATTAGTTATCTGAATTATAAACAATATGCACTCTTAAGCCCATTAAAGCACATTAAATTATGCTTAGAAATAAAGATTACTGAGATACTTTATTAAAATGGTATCCTTGGACCAATTTTCAGAATGCATATTTATCATATTATATTGTAAAGGACCTTTGGCTATTCTGCAACATACATCCATTGGATTACTCAATAAAACATTGTTAAGAAAAGAAAAGAAATAAAAGGTCATGGGTCATAATCTTGTGGATCTCTTCAAGGGAGATAAAAAAAAGTCAAGATAACAGCTGTGACTATCTGATCAAAGCTTTGCCAATTTTATATATGCTCTTTGTAGGGCATATGTAAAAAAAGAATGGGTTTTAATCATATGGCCACAGCCATCCTATTGATAACTTTACCTCAGGTGTGGGTTGCTACTGGTTCACCCCAGTTTGAGCAAACGGGTTGTTAATTTTATAGCCAGATCAGCGAACAGACAAATCCCACCCCTGGATGACACTGTCTACTCCGCCTGTCCTCACTGTCTACTCCGCCTGTCTCCTGTCCTCAGGAGTCCTTGCATGGCCCATTTTGGATTGCAGATAAATGCAGGGCCTGTGCGGAGGTTCAGGGAGGGCAAAAAAATGGGCCTCCTGGAAGTTCTGGAAGGGCCCATTTTTGACCTCCAGAGAGCCTCCAGAGCCTACGGTGGGTGAAAACGGCCTCCTAGAAGTTTGAGGAAAGCCTTTGGAGCCCAGGGAAGGTGAAAAATGGGCCTCCCAGAAGTTCTGGAAGGCCAGAAATGGATCCATTTCTGACCACCAGAGAGCTTCGGAGAACGGGGATACCATTTTTGCCTTTCTGGAGGCTCGAGGAAAGCCTCTGTAACTCAGGGAGGGTGAAAAACAGGCCTCCAGAAACAAGCCTTCAGAGAACCTCCAGAGCTCAGGGAGGGAAAAAAGGAGGTAGGAAGCCAAGTAGGCCACACCCACCATGGCCATGCCCATCCAGCAACCAAGCATAGAGCTGGTTGTTAAATTTTTTTGGAGCCCACCCCTGCTTTACCCTTTCTGTGGACACCATTGAATAATATTATATATTTTAGATATTACAGCGTCACACGATATTTTATATATACACATAATTCCCCCCCCCTTTTTTTTAGAGTAATATAGTACAACTTAAGCCTCTGGAGCTAAGGCACTGCTTATGGCTCCTGAGCTTCTCAGAAAGTAAAATTTAAAGTGGCATAAAGGGGAAAGTGTTAAAAATATTGGAAGAATTCCAGGTAATGTTATTTGGGGTAATTTAATTTTAATGCAAGTTAACATAAATTAATTAAGTTTAATTTTGCCCTGGCCATTTCTAATTTTGGGGGGTACACTTCTCAAAATGTTTGTATGGCCCTTCAACACAAAGAAATGGTAGGTTCCTTGGCTAATGCTATGCAATTTTGTGGCCCGTTTCCAAAGCAGCACATTTAGGAACTAGAGGTGATTCATAAATTCCTTAAGAATAACAGAAACAGCCCTCGATATGGTGTAATGGCAATGCAGAAAGCCATTGTTAATTCAAGGTGTTTAATGGCATATTTTGACTGCTCTTTCAGACTAAGAAAAGCCTAGATGTTTAGAGCTCATTCCAAGCATGAATAGAACAGAATAACAGAGTTGGAAAGGACCTTGAAGTTCTTCCCCTGAACAAGCAAGATACCATATGCAATTCCACACAAGTGGTGTCCACTTGTCTGGGACGTCTCCTCTTAAAAGCCTCCAGTGATGGAGCACCCATAATTTCTGGAGGCAAACTATTCCACTGGTTAATTGCTCTCACTGTTCCTTAATTTTCTCACATCTCCTTAGTTCCTCTCCTTGATTGGTTTCCATCCATTGATTCTTTTATTTAATTATTTTAATTATAAGAATACAACATGGTTCATTCATTCTAACATTACAATTGTTATACATATATAAATTTTACTTCATCATTTACAATCCTCTTGTTTGATACATTATTTACTAGTTATTCTAATCATCATAGCTACTTATGTTCCAACCTTGCCTTCTTCTATGCAACCAGTGATAGAATTTATTCCATGTTTCATAGTACTCAGATTCGCCCTTGTTTTTTTTTTAATTACATAACAGGTTAATTTTTAATTGACTTATCCGATTCTGCACAGGCCATAATTTTCCTTATTATCTCTGTTTCTGGCGATATGCTTTCCTTCTTCCAGTATTGCACATATATTATTCTAGCCGCTGTCAACTCATGTACTATTAGATAAATTAAATCCTTCTTATATCTTTCTAGTATTAGTCATAGAAATATTATTCCATCTATTGTTTCTGTCTTGCCTTCTGTTGCTTTGAAAATAGGTTGATCCCTCTCTACTTTGTGGTAGCTCCTCAAATATTGAAACACTTATATCATGTCATCACTAGCTCTTCTTTTTACTAGGATAACCTGCTTGCTTTTCCCACTCTTGATTGCTGAGTAAAGGACAGGAAGAGGAGGAGAATCTTCACATAGCTGCACAACTCAGATACTTGATTCCTATCTCAAAGTTATGTGCCATCTGGTCAAGGTCAGATCTTGCAATCTCATGACCACAGAACCAGGGTCATGAAGTAATGGTGCCATATTTTAATAAAAACCCTAGTATTGGTTTTTAAGCAGTGATCTGTGCAGAACCTGATATTGGTTACTGTGGAAATTGGCCACCCTTGTGATATCTCTGCTGCTATTCTTAAAGAGGTCCTGATAGCTCATAAGAGATTTGAGTATCACCTCACTTTGTGTGTATGATTTTTATGTTATGCTTTTAAATCTGTTTGTTTGAATTAATAATAAAGATTTTATTATTATTATTTATTGGTGTGCTTATTGTCTCTGGATCCAAAATAACTAATTGCCTGGGCAGCTCGTTATTGCCCTAACACTCAGCAAAACATATGAGAAGGTAGGGGAGATAGTTAGGTTTTGGATGATAGTGGTGGGTTTCAGATATCGTTTCAGTCTACTACATAGTTAGCACACCTTGGGTTTTAGTGTGTCTTGTGAACACATAAAATAAAATTGTTATGATTTATCTAAATATGGTCCACTGCAGTATATGAGTCCAGACAAAGTGAATGGTGGTATACTTTTCAGAGTTAAGGGCCCTTAGTTCAGGATCTATGAGCCTTGGTGGCGCAGTGGTTAGAATGCAGTACTGCAGGCTACTTCTGCTGACTGCCAACGACTTGGTCGGTAAAATGAGGACTCAGATTGTTGGGGGCAATTGGCTGACTCTGTAACTAGCTTAGAGAGGGCTGTAAAGCATTATGAAGCAGTATATAAGTCTAAGTGCTATTGTTTTTGCTATCAAAGGAGATTATATACCTCTTTTCTCTAATAGAAAAAAACCACCAACTTTAGAAGGCTTATTAAGAAACTACATAGCTACATAGATCAAGGGATTTAAAAAAATTTTTTTTTACAAATGGTTATCACCTGTGCAATAAGTAAAGATTAGATATTCTAGCCAGCAGTAAATTATGTGCATGGGGGTTTTAAATTTTATTTTTAAATATAAAAGCCTTAGATTAAAATTCTAGGCTATGTCATTTAATGGATTAAGGAGTTTCCATGACAAAAATGATACAGTGAACTTGAAAGTAGAAAATGCTCGCTCAAAGCTGCAATTAGAAGCAATCAAAGTTAATGTATTATTTTATTGTGTGTGTATGTACAAAGCCAAATTGTTTCAGACAGCCCTGTTTGCATATATAAAATAGGATGTTCATTTTCATAGTTTAGTATTTCCACCATGGGTGCCTTACAGGCATACTTATAACTAGTGTAGAAATATTTAGACAGCATTAGCCATTGCAATAAAAATCAGATTAATTAATGAGTATGTATTCATTTTATTACATGCAATGATTTTTATTATTTCCAGCAAATTTGCAAATGAATAATTAAGAAAATATTAATATGTAAGTTTTATTGTAGCCTTATTCTAAGAAAACATAAAGATCTTTCAGCCTAAACACTTTGCCTTTCTAATGTTCTTTTAAAGATTAAAACAGCTTTAAAAATAATTTCCGAATGTTTCCATGTTAATTATTGGGGTCCCAATTCTCAAACACTGTATTTCTTAAGGAAAAAAAAGATAAAAAAGAATGTTGCTAATCACCAAAAGAATATCTTCACTGACAAATAGTTTATATATAGGTAATCCTTGACTTACAACAGTTAATTTAGTGACTCTCCAAAGTTATAATGACACAAAAAAAGTGAATTTGACCATTTTTCACACTTACAGCTTTTGAAGCAGCCCCATGACCATGTGATAAAAATTCAGATGCTTTGCAATTGGTTCATATTTATGACCATTATATCTCAAGGTCATGTAATTACTTTTTGCAAACTTTTGACAAGCTATTGCTATGAGAATGTTAATTTTAAAAATCCATGTTTTGCATCAAGATATCACAATGTGCATTTCATCATTACTTTTTTCCCCATCACTGCAGTTTGTAGCAGGTGACCAAATATTTACTACCTGTTTTCCTCTTTTCAATCTAATCATTTCAGTTCAATCTTTTCAACAGGAGAAAATGAGGAAAAGAGACAGACAAGTAAAATGAGTGGAGAGAAATAATGAAAAACCATTTCTTTCTCTTTTTCAGCCATAACGCCTTAAATGGGATAAAATCCCATTTTTAGTCTGTTCCTCACACAAGTTGGATGCAGCATGATTAAGTGTTCCATTAATCTTCACAAGTTCAATTCCATTTAAATGAAATCAAAGAATTTCAGGATTACAGGAATCAATGTTAATCAAAGCCATATTTATTAACTGCTTCCTAATAGAACCCTGCAACATTACTTGAAATAATTGCTTTATGTTTCTCATATTCATTCCCTAATTTGAACAATGATTGTAACCTGAAAGTAAACTATGCAATGCCTACAAACATTAATGCATTAAAGGACATCTCCAGTGATATCCAGCAGCTTACATCAAGTGATGATATCTTGCATATTATTAAACAAGAACGTTTGCCTGTCTCAGGTCCTCTGGAAGGACTTGATAGACAGACAACAATGCCAAATGCAGCCTTAAATATCTGGCTGACTCTCTAACCAACTATAATGAATATAACAATTATCCCCATATTAATAATTGACTATTAATAGCTACTGTATAACATGAGGTCAAAGTTTTAGGTGTTTCTTGGCTAAAGAGATCTTCTATTCTGTTGCTATATAATTCTGATCCAGAATTACCCAGAAATTCTGATACAGAGGGCACTGCTATGTACTGTACATATTGTTTAAAGCATTGCTTGTTAAACATGACAGGTTTCTGCTCCAAATCATGCAGAATTTTGCATTCTTACCTTAAACATTCCCCCCCCTCCACATTATTGAGACTTCCTCCCAATGGTTAGCAAAAGCTATAGTTTATATGAGTTTTGAATCAAAATATAACAGTTGTCTATTATAAGGGATCTCCTTATTAGCAAGCAAGGTTTATTTTGGTTCAGATGACAGAGTGAAGGAAATGTCTGTTATGAATTAACTGATTCTTCTGTACATCCAGCTAGAGTTTTTTAATATCCAGAGAACTAATAATTTAACATAGAGTTGATTTATTCATCTCTCTTCATTGGTGTGAAAATGTTTACAAAATGATTATTCATACCAAAGCTTCTTTTGACTTATGGTGTAATGATAATTAGATAAAAATATTGTGTTCTCCTTTGTTGAGTGGGTAATATGGGTTCATTCTAGTACTCATTTTTAAGAATTAACATTTTCCTTTCTGCATAGGTGAGATTCCTGCAAAGGAAAAGAAGGAGACCCAATAAAATGAAAATCAAAAGACAATCCTTTTTAAATCCATATTTCATGAGAATAAAGGGAGCTTTTATCATAAATGAAAAGCCCTCTTTTTTCACGGTGAAAAAGAGATCCAGTGGTAATAATGGTAGTGATAATTGCACGTTAACCATACAGGTTTTAATTGTTATGTTTTTAACAACTCTGCATAATATTAACCTTAGCATAAATCCCATCACATATAAAATTTCTCACTAAAACAGGTGATTATTTACAACTAGCTTAGACTGGAACAAGACCAGGTCTGATGTTTGAACAATTTTCCTGTAGGAGAAACTCTTAAAGAATGGAAGAAGGAATAAAAAATAGATACTAAAATGTAAAGAATCTAATTCCAGATTTTGTTTCCCCAAGAAAATACCATCTAAAGCATGGTGTACCTTGACTTCAAAACAACAGGTTAATATTGATGCAGTTAAGATATGAGGCACAGATTTTTCATTGCATGGCCCTGGAAATAGTTTCTATCCATACAAACAAACCATTATATCCTCTTGAAACATGGGTGAAAATAATCCATACACAGATTTTGCATCTGTTATAGGTTTGGTTTGAGAAACCACAATTAGAAGTCATTTGAAGTTATGTAAAATATTTTTCAGTACACAAATCTTGTAAATATCTTTGTTCCATGCCAGTTTTGTTTCTTGCTGAATTATCACCATTACTCTTTGTACCATAGTGCAATCCTTTTAAGTCAGTGATTTAGTCTTCCTGCATATTATATTATTTATTTCTTTTAATTGGGTGGGCAATTACTCAAAGAATAAAAGGCTCAATTGGCAGGTTACATGTGTGACAACTAGAATTTTTGATCTTGTTGGATTGATTAAATGTCTGCAGCATGTGCTCTTTAGAGTCAATGTCTGAATGGTTATATATTTAGTTTCCAACAGGTTCTAGGTGGTAGTGAACTATATGCTAAACTATATGCTTACAATACCAGTCTGGAAACCATTAGTAAGCCTTATATATGTGTGGTAAGAGGTTTGGTATGGTATTTGAATTCCATTGTAGCTATTGAATACACATAGTATATGTATACTTATTCATTAGTTATCTTACTAGTCAACAACTTAATAGCAGACCAGGATGGCTCCTATCAGTCAAATCAGTATGGATTGATTCCACATAAACATTCTTAAAAGTTTTCTTCAACTGTAGAAGTAAACAACAAATTCTTATTTGAGTCCGTCAAATGCCATGGATAGTCATGTCTATGTAATGCATTATCAATTACCCAAAGCTATTAAATATCTGAGCAATATTTATACAATGTAAGATAGGGTATTTTCCATCATCCGAGTTACAGAAAATGAAAGTACGTGGTGGTTTTCAGCAGGTTCTGACCAGTTCTGGAGAACTGGTAGTGGAAAATTTGTGTAGTTCAGAGAACCAGCAAATACTACCTCTGACTGGAGATTTTACAGTATCCTTCTAGTGCCATGCCCACTAAGCCACGCCCATTGAGCAGGTAGTAAAAAAAATTGAATCCCACCACTGGTATCAACCACTAATGCCTCTCACCTGAAATAAAATAAAATATAATTGTCAGCATGTTATTAACTTTGGAAACAAATTTCAAATCTCTTTCATTATATACAGGTAGAGGGCTTGGGAACAAGAATGAAAGAGAGAGAGGGAAAACGTAGCAATAAAACATGAGGAATGATGAACAGCTTTGGAGTTATTCTTAATTAATCCCAAATGAATATGAAGTTTTGAAATCTTCATTTCAGACATATTCTCTAATTAATTTCATTCTATTATACTTTTCCCACCAAAGTTTATCAACAATGTAGAGGACTGAAAACTCAACATATTTAAAATAGAGTTACAGTTATTGTTCATGAGTAATAAAGGTGAAAGGTGTTTTGAGTGTCTGATTATATGTCTTTATTTCACATGTGAGTAATGACATTGTGCTTGTAAACATTCCTGACACTACAAAGAATAATTTTCTGATAAGAAATCTTTACTTCTAGTCAGCATTTCTCATATTAAAAAAATTGGGCATTAAAACTTAAAACTACAATGCTGAATCCACTGATATCTTTGTACAACTTTAAATTTGATTATGTGCTTAGAATAATGAAGACAAATTAGATAGATAGATAGATAGATAGATAGATAGATAGATAGATAGATAGATGGATGGATGGATGGATGGATGGATGGATAGATAGATAGATAGATAGATAGATAGATAGATAGATAGATAGATAGATAGATAGATAATGAAGAATGGTAAATATAGAATTGTTTACTCATTAAAGAGTAGAATGCAATATTCCTTCAACCATCATACTCTTTGCCATATTTCTCACCAGTTAAGGTTTTATATATATATATATTTGTTTTTTTAAGTTTTTGCGGGTACTTACATGTATGCTGTTCAGCTTCCTTCGTCACTGCTTCCTTATCCCACGTCACTGCTTTTAAAGTTGTAGCAACGTTTCAGCAGAATCTCATCTGCCATCATCAGGCTTCTGTATTGAGTT
>BHFT01040174.1:0-10296 GCA_004320025.1 Laticauda laticaudata
GAGTGGTCCTACAATGAACAGGGCATTTAATAAAGAGTTGCTGTTTATGTTAGATATTGTGTGGGATTGATTGATTACATTATTATTGATAATTAAAGGCCATAGGTGTGACCCCTTCATACCCCGACAAACCACCGACTGCGGAGGTGGACCATAGAGTGCCCACTGATGCTTGCCACTGAGGTTTATCTACCCACCAGCTTTACTCATCCCAAAGGTATCACTGCCCCATCCCATAGCTGATTACCATCCCAAAGGTTATCCCTTGCCCATGCCCTACAGGCTGCCAGATTTACCTGCATCCCCATAAGTCCTCATCCCTGCCCCATCCCACAGCCAGCTATTACCGCCATCCCAAAGGTAATCCCTTTGCCCCATCCCTACTGCAATCCCCAGTCCTTACCTTAGTCCCCCACAAAGCATGCAAAGGCTTGTAAAACCATTTCTAAACGTCCACCAAGCTGCTAAAAAGAAAATGCACCCAAGTCAAGTGTCCACAAGCAAAAATTAAAGTCAACAGGTAGCCACCAAGTTCTGGCACTCTTCTTGGTCACTCTGAGGTGACAAGTGCGTGCTTTGGTCACTCAGACGTCGCACCAAGGTGGCCTTGCTGCTGCCGAGTGCTGGTTCTGACGGCACCACTGGGGTGCCTTTGCCCCGATGAGTACTCAACAGGTGGGACGGTTGTGTCTGAGCGAAGCTGCCCCTTCGCTCAGGACAGCTGTCTCGGCCCCATGATGTTGAGACGCCCCTTCCTCCATTGACATCGGGTGTCAGCCCTAATATCCGAGACAGACTGTGACTGCAGGCCAAGCTTGGCTGTGGGGTGGAAGGAAAGGAGCAGCCTTGTAGTGGCGGGCCACCATGTCTGCGCTGCCAGTGCTGGGGTTAAGGACTTTCCTGGGCCTACTCGGTGGATCTGGTGCATGGGTGGCATCTGTGGCAGTGATGCATCTGGATTCTACGATTAGGCGATGGTTCCAGTTCGTGTGATGGCATCCACCTTCTAATGGCAGCAGCCTGGCGCACTGCGTACACGGTCTGGCAGTCTGGCGACCCCCGATGGACTCTTGCTGAGTGCCTCGGACTGGGAAGGGCGCTGCTCTGGCTTTGTCTGCTGGGACCTTGTTGCCCTTCGGTGTAGCCATTTAGCCCAGTCTTGGGATAGGACCTCGAGCAGGGCCTGTGAGAAAGCCTTTGGCGGAAGGGCAGTGAATCACCTGGGGTGGAGGAGCAACCGCCCACGTCCTGCCCCACGTGCGCGTCTGGTCGCTCCAATTCCGTTCATTCTTGGTCTGGAGGGTTAGTGAACAAGACGGTTATCACGTCCTTCCACCACCTGGTACTGCGCTGCGTTTCCGACATGTTCATGAGGGTCTGCGTTGACATAGGTGAGAAGGGCTTGCGGTTTGTGAGGATGTGCGCCCGTCCGGTGTTGTACCAGCCTGAGAGAGGAGATCTACGCTGTTCCTGCATGGGGTCCACTTATCTCCAGCAGCGACAGTGTGGCTTCTGCCCTCCGGTCTGCCCTCTACTGCCTTTCTGTGGAGGTGGAGCTGGGGCGTGGTATGCGCCGTTGTGGCTGTGTGGAAGTCGCCCGCTCTCCTATTCTTGGCCCGACTGCCCCGGTCAGGGGCGAGGGTCCTCCACGTGCTCCTGATCCTCAAGGGTGGGAGCGACAGCATGATCTCCGGGGGTGGTTCTCCGTCGTGGCACGCTACCACAGAAACCGCCTGGACCACCCCCCACCTGGTCAGCTGACTCTTATCGCCGCCCCAGCAAGAGGACTGCTGTCATGCAGGCTGCTGCAGAGAGAGGGTGATCAGAGGGCTGCTCCTTCTCCATGCGCGGATCTCACCCTCCAAGCAAGCTGCCCCACTTGGCCTATTCACCGTAGGTCTCTCTGTCCGTCAGCTGACCGCGGCCTGGGCCAGATGTCTTGATGGTGCAGCTTCCCATACCAATGTGCATGTGCTTCACCAGCCGAGGAGCACCTCCGAAGTGTAGCCCAGGCTCTCACCCTTCTCTTCTCCAAGCAGCCTGCTTCCTTTTTGGGTGTGGTGCGGGCGATATGTAGCCTGTGTCTTCCGGCCCATAGATGACTCAGTTCTCCCTGCAGCCCTCCAGCACCTCCGCCTGCATGCTGTCCTCTTCTATGGTGTATTGCCTCCTCTCCCGTTCATGCGTCGTGGCCTCATTCCTCCCTTTGGCAAAGGGGCCAGATGGCCCTCATCAGAGGGGCGTCGAGGCTGGTTGTATTGGGGCGCTCCTGCCACTACCACCAGCGAGCAGCAGCCGCAGCAACAACAGTAGCAGCAAAAGCCAGACCAGCGGAGCCAGCGCGAGACGAGCGACGCAGGGGGAGGCAGGCCGCGAGGAGCGACCGGAGCGGGAGGACCAGCAGGCCCAGTGGAGCCGACTCTAGCGAGGCCCGAGGAGGCGACCAGCGGGAGGGTGAGCGTCATGTGAGCGTGGATGGGAGGTGCGAGGGTAGAGGCGGGCGGTGGGGGAGGGGTGTGGTGTGTGTTGTTTGTTGTTTTGTGGTGGTTGGTTGTGTGGTGTGTTGGTGGGTTGTTGTGTTGGTTGTGGTGGTGGTGTGGGGGTGGTGTGGGTGGGGTGGGAGGGGGCGGGGGAGGGGCGCGGGGAGGGCGGGGGGGAGGGGAGCGGGCGAGGCGGGGCGGGGGGCAGGGAGCAGGGCGGGTCAGCCCAGAGAAGCACCAGCCAGGACCAGCCAGGACTTAGGAGCCAGCGCCCAGCCCAGAGTAAGCCCACCACCAGAAGCACCCAGCACCAGGAAAATGAAGCAAGCTGCCAGCCAGAGTAAGCACTAGCAGAAGCACCAGCACCAGAGCAGTGTCAACAGAGTAAGCACCAGCAGAAGCCAGCACCAGAGCAGTGCCAGCCAGAGTAAGCACCAGCCAGAAGCCACCACCACTAGAAGCAGCATCCGCCAGAGTAAGCCACCAGCAGAAGCACCACCACGAGAAGCGAGCATTTAGCAGAAGCAGGCCACTCCAGAACAGCATTCAGCAAGGAAGCCCCAAGCACCAGAAGATCGAAGCCCAGGGCAGCAGAAGCCCAGCGAGAAGCCATGAGTCAGGCCAGGGGGTGTGTGAGGTTTGCCCTGTCCCTACTTGCCAGGGCTGGCAGCGATGCATGAGGCTTCCGTTTCTTCCCCATGGTTGTTGGGTTGCTGGTTGGCTGGGCTGCGCTGGCTGGAGAGCTGTGTCTGGAAGCAGGTCCTACCTGGCTGAATGGTACCTGACTTGGAGCCTGCCTTCCCTTTATTTACTCCGCGGGCGCTGACACATAGCCATCCTCCCCACGCAATGCGCACGTACACGCTAGGCAGCCGCTAGGCCTTCCGCCTCTGCATCCCCCGCTCCCATCCACTTGGCATCCTCGCCTGCTGCATCCGCTTCATCGCTGGCATCCGTTCGGCATCCGCTCTTTCCATTCCGCGTACTGCCCTTTTGCTGTTGCTTCCCCCCCAAAAGCCTGCCCCGGATGCCTGCCATCCGCTCCCCATCCTCTAGGCTTCCGTGGAGCATCCGCTTTCCATACCGCCCTACGTCCTCCCTCCGTTCCGTTCTTTTTCCATGGTTGTCCGCCCCTCTGGTTATGCCCAAATTCGGGCACTTGAGAGGATAACAATGGATGGAACATTTTTCTCGTCCGCTGTGTCCTTTTTACAAACGTTTTGTATCCGTCGGCCAGTGTAACAGGGCCTTAAGTTTCTTTCTCTGGTTGTTAATTTATTGGAGGCTTCTCCTCCCTCAAATGTCTTATTGTTTCCTAGGCAACAATGTTTCCCCACATCCTCCAATGTTATCCATACATTACAGGCCTTATGCTTTTTTGAAGTCTGAAGCACTTAATCATTTCTGAAGCATGCACAGCCTTAAATATATTTTAATGGGAGTTGAATTGTTAAACTATATTTGTGATGAAAACCAGGAGTTTTTTTCCCTTTCCCACAGGGACATCCTGGCTTACCAGGATTAAATGGTCGCCCTGGATTAGAAGGTTTCCCAGGACCACAAGTGAGTAGGGCATTCATTCCAGTTGTACTCCTTCCATTTCCCTATGATTTTAGGAATTATTAGAATTATTTCTTTAAATGCTTCTAGCCCTCAGACCTGGCAGATTATGATATAAATAAACTGTATACAAAGTTCTCCAGAGAGCATCAAGTAGCAGGGCTGCTGCTGAAAATGGACGTTGATTCCTTATACTGGACATATATGGTGTCTGTTTCCATTTGGCTAATTTAAAGCGACAGTGATATTTCTTCAATATCTGTGAGTGACCATATATGCTTCAAATATTTGTTGTAATCGTGATGATTGTTCATAGCTTTTAATTCATATAAATAGGCTCTATTCATTCATGAGAGATCATTTATAAAAGGAGAATAGATTGATTTGTTGTTCCATCTCTAAGTTGTGTCTGACTTTTTTCAACTCCCTGGACGATAGTATGCCAGGCCCCACTGTCCTCCACTGTCCCCCAGAGTTTGCCCAAATTCATGTTCATTGTATCAATGACACTATCTAACCATCACCTCCTCTGCCATCTCCTTCCCCTTTTACCTTCAATCAGCAGTCCTCTCTTCTCCTTTGAGATACTTTAATAGACCAAATAAAATGGAGGTATTAAAGCAAAAGTCAAACAAGTGAATCAAAAGTGATATTTTTGTCGTATCACATTTTCTGGATCTTAGCTCATCCCTCATCATGCTAAACCACAGTCACTATCATTAGCTGCAATCCCATAATTATCAATTGTATGAAATTGCCTTATTTGAAAATCTATTTTTCTCCCTATTTCAGGGACAAAAGGGTGAAGAAGGAAGGCCAGGGTCTAAAGTGAGTACCACCTGGATTTGAGAAGAAATTATGTTTGTGTGTTGTGTAATAAACATTTTGATTTTTTTCCCCTGAGGAATTTTGTTGAAGTCTGAAGAACTTTACAATTTATTTTGTTTTAAAACTGCACATTTCAAAACTTTTGGTTGATGATTCCTATGACATTTAACAAATACCTCCAATTCACCTATTGCTGAAATATGTGTGCAATCTATATGTTCAGTGATCTAGTTCAGGAGTCTCCAATCTTGGCAATTTTAAGCCTGGAGGATTTCAACTTGAAGACCTCCAGCTTTAAAGTTGCCAAGGTTGGAGACCCCTGAGCTAGTTGGCATTATAAAGCATGGGCTTATCTATATCCAGCTCTTAGAGAAGACTGAGAGAATTATTGGCTAAGCAGGAGAATGAATGACTAGCATTAAAATGGCTCCATCTTTGAATGTCCGTCCCCTCCCAAAAGCAACTTATGCAGAACTGAATTTTGCATGAAGAGATGTGGATGGGAATTTTTTCTTTTAAATATGAAAAAAATGTTCCTCCAAAATCCAAGTTAAAAATCCGAAGTTTGCAAATATTTTTCTAATCAGTGCAGGAATACAATTTGAGCAGGACATCTGTCAAGATTTTTTCTTTCTTTCTTTAAGGGTGAAAAAGGTCAAGATGGAATAGGACTTCCTGGCCCTCCTGGACCCCCAGGACAAGCCGTGCACCTGTCTAGTGAAGATGTAAGAATATTTCTACCGGTACCACTATTTTTTATTACTCTTTCTCAGCTACTCTTTGGCACAAATGCAGGGAGAAAATAAGACACTCTTTGCTTCAGTATTTTGCAACACAAAAGCTTATTTTTTTACTCCTTCAGTGTAGCTAAGCAAACAAAATAAAGTTGGATCTAACCCGAGTTTCCTGGGACTCAATATTTATAATAATTTCCCCTCATTACCCTTATTACCCATGATTACCATTTTTAATAATAATTATTCATATGAACTCAATCACATGAATCATGGTTAATGCATAGAGTTTCACCTCACAGCATTTTACATAGACCATGCGTATAATTATGATACAGAGTTTATTCTGATGAAGAGGAATGCCATCTTTCAGGTCGCTGTGGCTTCGATGCAAACATGTGTGTTGCATAGTTGTGACATGCGTCCCCCTCTACCAGGAACCAGTCTATAAAACAATATACATTATATCACTAATTATGTCTCCACTTGTGGTCCAGGTTTATCGGGATATTTGGTATGAAATTGCCTTATCAGTCTATTTGCACATACATCTGCTACTTTCACCCAGGTTGCTTCTGTTTCAGGATATCCTTTCCATCTCACTAAGTATTGTAACACTTTTCTTCTACATCTCCCGAGTCTAGAATTTTATCAGTTCAGCCAATGGTTACATCTTAGCTGTTACCAGATTCCTCAAGTTTGGAGTATATCAATGTGTTCTGCAGGCTTAAGTTAAACTAGCCATGAAATTACAGGATGTATTTGATAGTATCCGTGTGTGGCAATTTTAAGTTTTACAGTTACGCAGGTTATCACTTTTGTATTTGGAAAGGTACAATATATTCGGTTCCCAATTTGACTTATTTAGGTGTACATTTTAATATTTAGTTTGATAAAGTAAAACATGATTTCCAGGTTTGGAATGCTTTATACTACTTCCTTTCTTGTTGCTTGATGTTTATATTTCTGGTGGCTTTTTACTTTTATCCCAACTATGCATGAACCTTTTTGCGACAGCATTTGAGATTTATGGTTGTTGTTTATCACATTGCCAAATCAGGAATTGGCCACCAATTCTATCCCATTTTACTACCGGAATGGCTATATCCTGTGCTTTTCATGTTATAGCATTATTATATGCTACTTTCAGCCAAATGGGAAACAAATCAGCCCATTCTCGCTGTTGATAAGACTTATATGATCTCAATCCTCTATCCAACCAGATCTAAATTCTCTAAATCATAGTCTTTCTGGCCCAGGTGTGCAACCTAGTTGTAATTTCTGAATGTCTCTGACATACTCCACAGCAGGCCTCCCATCCTGCTTCAAATGGCCTTAGTGCTTTTTCATATTGATGTCATCCGTGACTTATCTCAAATTGAACTTTGATGCGCATCCAAAACAAACCAACATCAATCAATTTCTTTGCATTGCACACTATGCAACTCTGCAGCCCAATGCGGCCAGCATCACCTGTTAACACTGTAGTTATCGCAATATATAATAGACCATTGAGAAGGATAGCAAATTGAATATAATTCTAGGTGGGTTCACACATTTTGGCTTAAAAATAATGCTAAGCTTATCAGAGTTCCCATCAAAAGGAAGTATTTATAGGCAGGAGGATACCACCCCAAACCATTCTTTGGGTCTAATATCCAGATGTGCCTGATGGACCCTGGGAGTGATTGTTTGTCTTTCCCCATTTTGCACATCCCTAAATTCAACCCTGGAACCTGGGACTGTTTAGAAGGTTTTACTCCGAGTTCCTGATACTCCTACTACATCTGACCAAACCATCAGTCAGACCAAGCAATCGAACTGAGAAAGTGGTTTGTGGTCACCCAACCTGCAGAATCCACTCCTGTATATTGGGATGTCTGCCTAAGCTGCTATGCTTTCCACCTGTTGTCTATTTCATTTGCAGACAACAGCATGTGAAATTGATTGTCAGTCAGTGTTGCTACCTAAGTGGACAGTTTGATTTCACAGAAGTGTGATTGCCTTGGAGTTACACTGTGTTGTTTAAGTGTTCCCTTTATTTTTTTGAGCAGTGTAGCTAAGCAAACAAAATAAAGTTGGATCTAACCCGAGTTTCCTGGGACTCGATATTTATAATGATTTCCCCTATTACCCTTCATTACCCCTGCTTAACTTTATTACCCATGATTACCATTTTTAATGATAATTATTCATATGAACTCAATCACACGAATCGTGGTTAATGCATAGAGTTTCACCTCACAGCATTTTACATAGACCGTGCATATAATTATGATACATATTCTGACGAAGAGGAATGCCATCCTTCAGGTCGATGCAAATGCATGTGTTGCGTACTCACGACACTCTTCCAGAATAATGTTATCTGTGAGGGAATGATGCTCCAAACATTACAGTACTTTAATTCTAAATGTTAAGTATTTGATGTTTAACCCAATGTTTCTCAACCTCAGAAATTAACATGTGAGCTTTCACTTCCAGAATTCTAGGAGTTGAAGTCCACACATCTTAAAGTTGTTAAGGTTGAGGAAAAAAATGCTGTAACTCTTTAAGATATTACTATACAGTTACTGCTATTGTATAGCTAGACATCTAGAATGAAGGTACTTTGGATTTTTTTTTTTAATAATCTAAATCCTGAGTTTCTGAGCGTTCAGGTATATGCTGAATTTGAAAACACAATTTTATGCAGATACAATGCATACAATGTAGACACAGATTTAAGTGTGCTCATTAGCATTTTATGATGCTTAACTGCTCTCTTTGGATGTTTTGCTCAGCAATCTAAGGAAAAGCAGTCATGATCTCATGTTTAACAAATGGTTTTATTATTTTTAGAAAATTGTGCCTGCTTTGCCAGGCCCAGAGGTAAGTAGGAGGGAAGGCTTTATAAATATTGCTTCCAGCTTTGGAAACATTTAATTTTTGTTGCTAGGTGCCTAAAATAGGATAAAGTATAAACTTTAGCTTTTCCTAGGTAAATCTGGTCCTTATCTGAACTTTTATTATTAAGGTTAAAGTTATGACAATCTTTTCTCAATATAACTCTCAAGAAGTAGAGCTAAATTTCCTCAGTTTTTCCTTTGGGACATCTTGGGATAAGTGGGCAGTGTCCTGGAGGTGGTTGAAGAGTAATATACATGAAATCTGTGATCTGAAGTTGCTTTTTTTTGAAGGTCTTATCTACTTTCCCACTCTGAAAGGGTTTGCTCTTCTTAGATTTCTCCTGGAGGCATTCTAGGGAGTTCTGTTGCAGATTTTGAAGTAATTCTATTCTGTTCTGGAAAGGGATTGTCTGAGGTCTCTTCAGAACAAATGTACAGTGGTGGGCTACTGCTAGTTCGGACTGGCTCGCCCATACCAGTAGTTATGATGACTGGTTGGGACCACCCACCAGCCCAGGCGCTATCCTGTCCTATATATCTCACCTTTTTGCTTGTGTGCCCCACCCTCATAGCCCAGCTTTCTATGCCTTGCCCAATCTACTCACCCTGGCTGCTGCAAGTAGGAAATTCCCTTGGTTTTTCAACCATGCACAAGCAGCTCACATTTTTAGTGAACCAGTTGTTAAAGTATGTGCAGCCTACCTCTGCAAATGTGTGTGGATTATGAAGTGGTCCTACAGACAACTGGTATCCCACATGATGTAATTCCAAGCTTCTGAAACTGCTCTTACCCTTGAAGTGCTCGTATAAATAAGGGAGGATCTTCCATTCTGATGAAAAATAGCTGTTTCTGAACCTTGGCAGTGAGGGAAAGCTGTTGTGTAGTGGTCAACAATTAGACAGGTACGAATTGGACATGTAGGAGAAGGAAGATGGCAGCTTATAGCTAGCAAGGTGAGGCTCTCAGTCCAATGGTCATTTGATCGTGAGTGGGGTCCCTACTGTTTCCCTTTCTGATTGAAATAAATAGTTGATCGTGGGAAGATTTGCTGTTCATCCCTGATCAAAAGAGACTCTGTTAGGTCGCCACCTGCATCAGTCATCGGCAATAATCACCTGATCCTTTGACTGAGGGCCGATTTCGAGAGCACTTGCCATCCTTGGGGCCACCCTGAAGGACTGCTCGTGCCTGGGATCCCAGAGCACTGGAGCTACTATTTCCTTCAAAATGCTGTAGCCCAGAGCCCGTTGGAGCATTTCCCACCTATAAAACCCTATAAAATCATTGCCTGCACTGGAGATCCTGAGGAGCCAAAGCTCCTAATTCCTAAGGGAGCACTGTAGCCCTGAATCCATTGGAGCCTCGATCAACGGCAGAGCTCCAACCGCCAAACTTCCAATGGTTGAGGGCCTGATCCTGGAGCGCTGACCTTCCAGTAAAACTGCTGCCCAAACTGCCACCTACACCATCGATCACCTGATATCATCAAATCCCACATCAGAGGTCCTGATCTCAGAGCGCAGCCCTGCTAATTCACACAGTAGCCGAATTCCTAAGATCGCTGACCAAAGACAAAGGTATCCGTGAGATCCCTAAGATCGCTAGCTGATGATCTGAAGTAACGAGTGAAGATTAACTTTCTGCCAAAAGACTTTTACTTTCAGCCTAATATATGTCCGAAGACAAGAAGATCCGTATGAAGACAGATCTGGTTCCCAAAAATAACTAGCTGAAGATCTGAAGAAACGAGTAAAGAGTAACCTTCTGCCAAAAGACTTTCATCTATACTTCCAACCTAATATATG
>BHFT01040176.1:0-37409 GCA_004320025.1 Laticauda laticaudata
TTTTAAGTTTTCACGGGTACTTACATGTATGCTGTTCAGCTTCCTTCAGGTATTATCCCACGTCATTGTAGTTGTGGGATTTAAAAGCACAACTACAATGACGTGGGATAATACCCGAAGGAAGTTGAACACCATACATATATGTGTATATATGTATATACGTGTGTGTGTGTGTGTAATATACTGTATATATGTGTGTACACACACATGCAGGGGACTTTAATTGGTGCTAGGCATTATACTGAAGGTTTCTTTTTTTTAGCAAACATTCTGTTTGCTGCTAAGTCAGTGGTTCCCAATGTGGGGGGAGCATTGGGATGCCTTAGTGGGGCACTAAGAGGCAAGGGGGCTGGCAGGGGGGCGCTGGAGGAGTCCAGCCGCACCAAAAAAAAAACACGGTGGCTGGAGGTTTTTTTCAGGCAGGAGGTCAGCAACAGTGTTTTTACTGTAACCGGATTCACCCTTCCCATCCCATGTTTAAGCACTGCCTACACTGAGCCACAAAGTCCCCACATGGGCCGGGTTCAAGCCGGCTGCGAGGAAGGTCTCCCCAAGTGAAAGGGAGGTAAAAAGCCACATGCCACCTCATAGTTGTGTTCACAGGAATTAAATAGGGCGGCGCCTCGGCATGTTGAGTGTCTTGGTTGGATCGAAGTTTTAGAGGTTTTGCTTGGTGGGCCAAAAGCCTAGAAAGTCGTGAAGCGATGTCGGGGATTACGGGAGTGGACGGCTCTGCTAAGAAAGCGGCTTGCTGAAGGGGTGTTATGCTTAAAGGCAGCAGGGGGGGGCTCGAGGAGCCGGCACCGCAGACTCATCCCATGTACTTTTGCACTGGAGCAAAGAGCCAGGGGCTTCACATGGGCGTCGAAGTGTAGCAAGCGCAGCACATTGGGAAAATCAGCGTCTGGTTTTGCTCTTACTTTCCCCAAAGCTGCCTTGCTGCGCAATTTGTCTTCTGCATCCAATCCAAAAGGTCTCTGTCTGCCTGCCTGGCCACCTACCTACCCCACCTACCTATCTACCAATTATACTACCTACCCTAACTTATATCCAGTATATCTGTCTGTCTGTCTACCTACTCTACCTACCTATCCATCCATCCATCCAAAAAGGCCTGCCTGCCTACCTACCTACCTACCAATATATCTATCTACCTACCTGGTTCTCTCTCTCTCTCCTCTATCAATCCATCCATCCATGTTTGAATGTGGCCCGCAGGCCACATTGGAAAGTAGAGCAAAGCCAGTCTGGGAGGAAAGGGAGGGAAAAGAGAGAGAAACCTGATGCATCCAGATTGAAATTGAGGCCTAGTTTAGACTGAGGTCCTTTTCCATAATGAAACATCTTTGGCTTCTTATTAAAGGTTTTGTGTGACAAAAACACATGATCAGGACTATTTCAGGAAAACTCTCACATTTTGTTGAGGCTTTTAAACAGATCCATTGGACCAGATCGCCACCCTAAAAAATTACTTTTCCCCAATGTGAAATTGCTGATTCTAGTGCAATGACCTACTCCAGCAGGTTAGAAGGGAGTGTGTGTGCTGTATGTGTGTGTGTGTGTGCATGCGTGTACGTGCATGGCTGTCAAAAAACTTCCAAAAACAGGTCAAGTAGCTCTGGGGAGGCCAGTCATAAATTAGAACACTTGCTAAACAACCAGCCATTAAGTGACGACCACTTGTATTTGGTTTGCCAGTTACCTGCCCACGCCCACCTAGTCACATGACCACCAAGCCATACCTACCTGGTCATGTGACCAAGCCATGCCCAGCCAGCAAGCCACGCCAACCAGTCACGTGACCAGCAAGCCACGCCCTCAAATTAGATCATGCCCACAGAAATTTGAATCCTACCCCTGGGTGGGGGGCACCGAGGATGAGTTTGTAGCACCAAGGGGGCGGTGGACTGAAAAAGTTTGTAGTTCTAAATTATCAGCACTCCACCCAGCTGAAGTATAAGCATGTGAAGAAGCTAGCTTGCTTTTTTTCTAGGTACAAGTCTGTTAATTATAATATATAATCAAAATTCAGGTGCTTGGCAACTGGCTCATATTTATGATGGTTGCAGTGTCCCTGGGTCATGTGATCGTTTTTTGCAACCTCCTGACAAGCAAAGTCAATGCAAAAAGCCAGTTACTAACTGTGTTAGTAACTTAACAAATGTAGTGATTCATTTTACAACTGTGGCAAGAAACTCAGAAAATGGGGCTAAACTCACCTGACAACTGTGTTGCTTAACAACAGAAATTTTGGACTCCAAAATATTGCCTAAGGAGAATTATTATCAGATAGATAGATCCGGGGGGGTGGTGGTGTCATTTCAAGCTATAGACAGCAATCATTTGTTTAAATTCATTGGAAAATCTTAGTAATTTGTATACCACATAGCAGTTGAAATAAATATATTAGTGTATGTAGAATTTCTATATGTAGTGGCACGGTGGCCTAGTGGTGAGGATACTCACCTCCCACTCGGAAGGTTGAGAGTTCAGTCCCAGGTAACAGCATTTGAAGAAAAAAATATCTGCTGCAAAACTCCACATGGTGTCAGGAAGGACATCCGGCCAGTAAACAGTTCCATCCAGTTGCCCTGACTGTACCCTGGATTAAGGGATTACAGGGAGGTGGGGTTTTTTTTAATGTTACATGTTTTATATCAGGTAACAAGGAATGATCTTTTTAATTTCTAGAAGCCATAAATTCCAACAAGAAGATGGAAGTTGTAAGTAATATTCAGACTGACTTCCACAGCACCAAAGGGTCTTTCAGAAGCCCTAAATCCTTTCTTCTGGACAGCTTTGTGGAGGAGCCCCAGAAAACAACTGATGTTCCCAATCACCTCCTGGAATCAAGTGAGTGTTTAGTTGACTATTCTCAGGCAGAAAAGAATTGTTGGCTACCTTAATAATCTTGACAAATTTGATTGTTTATCACCTCAGCTTATAGGCCAAATCTTATTGCACCAAAGTTCATTTCAAAATATAATAATTCAGAAGATTGTCACCAGTTGTTGCTGTTGCTGTTAATAGCAAGCATTCCCCTTTCTTCCTCCCTTGCAATCCACTCCTGAGATTGGAAGATCCTTTCCAGTAGTTGAATAAGGGGAAAACAGGGGATTGTCAGTGGAGAGCAGACAATCTTACTGCACAACAGTCCTCTTTTATATTCTTTCAAGACATACATCTTCATGTAAGATAATTTGAGTTTGAATACTTTATTTAGCCAAGTGTGATTAGACACACAAGGAATATTTCTCTGGTGCAGAACTCTCAGTGTACATGCAAAGCAACAGAATAATAATAATAATAATCATAATACCAATAAGAGGAGGTAGTAAAGAATACATGATAATAAGACAGATAAATAATAACACTACAGCCATACTACATGGGTAAATATACATAGCCATAGACCGCACTGACAGAAACAGTATTGTTTCTGACATTCTAGACATTCATATTGAATGAACAGAGAATATTAGTTATTTGCTAAATTTATTGGCTCCCTATCTCACTGTGGGGTACTCTAGGCAGCTTACAATAATAAAAGGGAAGAAAATGAAAGGACCGTAAACAGAAGAGAAATAAAATAATGGAATAATAAAACAAACAATGAAAAAGCAACACAGCAAGAGTACAACAATATGACAAACAAAAGGATGCATGGAAAATGGGGGGACACACTCTGCTATCAGTCCAGCAGGTTCCTCCAATGTGGAATGCCCCTATTTGATCTCAGTCTCTTGCGGAAGGATAAGAGGATGGGGGCAGATCTTAGATCTTAAGATACTCCAAAGCGCAAGCATTGCGACAGAGAAAGCTCCTGGATCCCAATAGTCAGAGTGGGATCTGAAATGGGTCCTCTCTGCCTATATAATATAATTGAATAATACAATATCATTGATTTGCAGTTGAATCCCATACATAATGCTACCTTAGAATGAAGCCTAATGTTGGCTGGGGGTGGGGGAGACTGTCAGATTCAGGAATGGGGTAGTTTGTGATTTGATAGATTAAATGGATTGTTTTTGTGCAATCCTGATATAGATTATATCAGTCCATCTAATATTAGGGAAAAAAACAGAATAAAATTAGTCATAGTGAACTCCTGGAGCTATTGTCTGGCTGTGCCAATTATTGTTTTGTTTCTTTTTTTATTTCAGAGATTTATACAAAGCTATTAAGAAATAATACTATACAGGCTAAACCTGCCATCATGCATTATGGAGGATTTGAGGTAGAAAAACATCATCAGCAAGTGCTGGTAAGTAACGAGAAAGTTGAAAGCTAATACCCTGAAATGAGTTCATGCATTTATTAACTTATTTATTATTTACCCACATACATATTTGGGGTGGGCTTAGGGGTTTTAATGTCATGATTATTAATGTTGTAATCCATCCTTGGTCATGTATGTGTGAGTTGGGTGGCCATATAAATTTGCTTAATTTATATAATATGCTGTGTAGTCCTTATGACTCAAAGCTGCTTACATTATTAAAATAATGACATATAACATATATAAAATGTAATTTTAAAAGCAATACATTAATTACTGTTCATAAAAGCTATTGTCCCTGGGGGCATGTGATTTTAGAAGGAGGGAACTGGTCCTGAGAATGCGGTTCTCCAAATCCCAGCATCCCACTTATTTTGTATTCTCTTTCTGCTCAGACAGAGTAGGGCAGATAGATTCTACAAGAAGAAAATCACAAAGATAATGAGGTCCTAAGCTGCATAAGGTGTTATATTCAGGACTTTGAATTGGCTTCAGAAGCCACAGTCAACCAATGCAGCTCCTACAGAGTGCTGAATTGACTAGTTACCCAGCTGAATTGACCAGTACCACTTAGCACACTGTATTCTGTTCCATTCATGTCCTCCAAGTTAACTTACGGTATGTGTTCACCATTTTGTCTACATCACTTTCTGTCTGTAATTGTGCCCAAAATGCTGATAGGAACATCTTTTTTCTTTCTTTGAATTATTTGCTTTATCCTACAGAAACTGATAAATATTTCTGGAGAAGTTATAAATATCCATATTATTCCGCCGGAGACAAACTATTTCCAGATCAAATATAACAAAATTGTAAGTGTCGGTTCAATAACCTTGAGAGTGCTCACATTTATTTCGTCTCTTCTTTTTGAACTTTGTCAAACTGGAAAATAAATAGTTTGAAGCCTTCCATAGGAAATTGTTCTGCTCTGTTTTTATAGCAGCGGCTTGTCCCTGGCTTGTCCTTTACAGTAATGGTTGATTTCTGTCCTGATGAATGGCGATATTATTACGACTGCATCCGAATCCATTCTCAGGTAATAAAAGACAATAGATCTATGTAGGAACTCCCCTGTCCATGTAAATGTAAATCAATATAGTGCTGACTGTTCATGATATCGGCACATACAGTGAATATTTTTACCATGCTTAGATTGAAGATTCTTTAGACTCCTTAGTGATCTGCTTCTTTTACTAGTCAGTTTCTTTGACTCATTCCTTTTCTTCAAGTTATTTTGTTCCAAAGAATGCACCCAGCTAGGGGAAAAGTAGAAGCTCAAAAGGAATATATACTTCAGTTTAAAATAAAGGAGGTGACATATTTTCATTGTTTTCCTAAGAACTGGGGTGCTTATTTAAAAACATTCATGAACGTGTACACTAGGTTATCAGTTTTAATTCCATTTGTGCTACATACAGCTTTCTTACTAATTGTGATGAACTTGTGGTAAATTAGCCAAAATGTGCCAAAAGTGATTGGTAATTATATTATCTTGGCCAATTTATCACTATTTCAACCAAAGCTGAGTTTTATTCTAAACTTCTGATTTAGAGATTTTCTTGCAAACCAAGATACTGGTTGCATCCCACCAATTATACAATACATCGATGCATAATGAATTGTAACTAGGTTTAACTATGTTAATCCTTTTTCTGTTTAGAACTCAAGTTTCCAAGTACATTGGCAAACTGTTTCTTACACCTTTTCTGAACTCAGCATAACATTTATTCTTTTTTAATAACAATATTTTTTTGCCCAGAAAGTTAAAATACAAGCTCCAAAAAAGAACTAGAATGAAATTAGACAAAACATTTTTAAATGTGCATTAGAAAAGACAATACACACACACACACATACAGATAGACAGACTAGAGATAGAGATATTCCCTTTACTTGAATACTGATAAATATATTGCAGCAATAATAGTTCTGCCCCGTGCAAAGCAAGCCTATAATTTATAAATTTCTGCATATCTATTCTAATTTAATCTGTCATCTATCTACTACTGTATTTCTAAGAAAAGGTAGTTAACAGGTAAGCCAATAGCAAAATTAAACAATCTAATATTGTATTTAACTTGTAGAAAGTTTACAATGTTTCCCACCCTAAAAGAAATAGCATGGTGTACATGCATGTGTGCATGCATGCAAGTGAAAAAATTCAGATCATGTTAATTTTGGATGTCAAAACTTCAAGAATCAGAATGGGGTTTAGTCCTCCCAAGTCTTAAATCTAGGAAAATATATAAAATTAGGCTTTCATATGCTGCATGTTTTATATTAGATTGGAATTAAAATATCCCCATAATTATTAAAGTCATATGAGCAGTGTAGCCTTAACTATGTAAGAGAGCAGAACTAGTTTTCCCCTAGATTACAATTCTCCTGAGACTGTCTGTATCCTCTCTTCCTTTCTTAGGGAGATGAAACTTTGCTGATCCCTCTCCATGCCTATCCTGTGATGAATAATGTAGATTTTCCATCCTACATTAATTTGTCGGATGTTCCTTTGGGACAATGGTAAGTTGGCTATTAAAGCAATAACTTTTCTTTCATCTCTTCTTCATGCATGATAAAAAGAATTAGCAAAATTAGACTTTGGCCAGTGGGCAGCGAAAGAACAGAATGCCTCATCTATAGAATTAATTCCATCAGGAAATGCAATTGAAGTTCTTTTTATTCTAACCATATTTATATATTTTTCATTTGGTGACAAGGCACTGTGAAATGTGATTCTGGAATTACTTTGTAAAATTGTTGATAGCTATTTCACCCTGGTTGTGTTCAGTGTTCACTGTGGAGAACATTTGTAAAGAGAGAAAATGAAAGCGGGAGAGTAAAGATTTAGATAATATTTTTGTTTTTTGAGGGGAGTCTTAAATCCGTTAACAAAATATGATTGGTGGGGAGGTCTTTTTGTTTCTTTTTTATTTTCCCCTGATCTTACTTTTTTTAAAACAAACAAACAAAATTTCTTTTTCACTGGGTAAAGCATTCCCATGCTAACACAATCTGTGTTAGGATCACACATATTGTGGGGATAAATGACCATATACACAGAAATAATATGCCTCTGGATAACTGCTATGAAATAATAGCATGTTTGTAGTATAAACTGAGAAGAATTACTGCTCTCTGAGCTTGGTTGCTTTCTTGCAGTCATTTCATTATCCAAACTAGGTAACATCATCATTATGATTTTGCCTACTTTGGGTAATGAAACATCTGCAAGAAAACAACCAAGCTCAGAGAGCACTCATTTCATTCCTGAACTACATGTGTTCTCCTTTATGAGTAGTATAACTTGGTAGTAGTAGTAGTAGTAAGTAGTAAGTTTTATACTCAAAAATACCATGTTAATACCTGTTAAAGGAAGCCACTTTACTTGCAGTTGAATTGTATATTCTAGCATTGAACTTCTTTCCTGTTGTAGAAGCAGATGTATACATAATTGAAAAAGTTATATAAAGAGGTTTTTGTGTTCTCTGTGCTGTAAATTTCACTCATCTCATGTTGGGGAAGGTCAGAAATTTATGGCAGCCCTGCCTATCTGAGCTTTCAGGATACTCTTGCATTATTTCTCGAGAATGTTCAAATTCTCCATCTAATATACTTGTTAAATGAACTGAGAATTATTTCTGAGTGCATCTGAGTAGGATTAGGGAGTTATTATTTCTTAGATTTTTTTTTAACTTTTAAATCTTATAATTTTTTTTCTTTTTTCATCATAAATGCCATGTCCCCCCCCCTTTTTTTTTTCCTCCTGCTTTGATCCTTGGCCCATACCTTCTATTCATCCATGTCTTCCTTTATTTGCAAAGGATAGAAATGCTTCCCACGTTAAATTTCTTAAATGCCCATCAAAGAAAGATACTGTTGTTACTATTCACACAAACAAGAAAGACAGACCGAATTGTTATAAGGAAATACTGTATGTAAACTGCATTCCATTGTAATCGGCTAGACAGGATTCAAGTGAGACAGTTTATTTATATTGGAGTGTGTGGAATGAAATATACTTAAATGGAGAATATTCAGATTTTTTTTCTCCTAAATGATAGTGTAGCAAGAATTGCTATCTGCACATAAAAGTAAATTTGGGAAAAAAATATGAGATACTCAAGAAGGTACAAATTGAATATATATATAATAGCATTGGATTTTATGGAGAAAGTCCATTCCCTGAAGCTGCATTTCCTGATGCCTGCCTAGACTAGAGGGTCATGCAGAATTGCATTCAGTGCTTCACCCTTACATTGCATGCTGAGGTTTGGAGTAAAGCTTCTTTGTTGATTTAGACTACTGTCCTAAACAAGAAATGAACTCATGCATACAATCATAGTAATTTTTAAACAAGGCTTTATAAATATGATACAGTATATGCAGTATGTATTACAAGTAAGAGTCAAGTTATAGATTTAGTTTTCTGCAATTCTACCCTTTTTTGGTAAAGAAATCTAGTTTCCAAATGTCCCTTGCTATAGAAAAACAACTTTCCAGCAAAGTTATTTCTGTGATCAGAATTCGTTCTTATTATCCATGTCGTTCCGCTTGAAGAATCCCATTAATGGAAGTGAAGAATTGTAATCTTCCAGCCACAGCCATTAATGATTTTTTTTCCAGATTAATTTACAGAATTAAATTTACTGAATTAAAAATGTGTAGTTTCATAGACTTTGCTGTATTTTCCAAATGGAACAAAGTCTGTGAGGAGGTTGCATGTTTTAAAATCATAACAAGTAGTGCAGTATTGCAGACCTATTAAAGAAGGAAGCCTCACTGAATTCAGCAGGATTTCAGGGAGATGGATGGCATAGAAATATGAAATATAAATAAATAAATTACAGCAGTGAAACTTTACTTGTTAATTTTGAAAAAGGAAGAATATTTAAATTAAAATCAAGTAAGGTCTAATTTTTACTTGCAAAAAACAGGAAACTGCTCTTTCCTTTATATGAATTCATAATGCAAAAGCTCAAACCTTACTAAAATAGATTACATACATACAGAGGTAAATGCATATCTGTTTTCAATTATTAATATGAGACTGCCAACTTTCATAAAATATGAAATCATAACTTATTTAATATAGTTGCTTGATTTGGGCGGCATATTCATGTAGCTCGTTCTCCAGTAACTATATGAAATACTTTTAAATAAAATTTGGGTGCAAATCATTTAAATTAGAACAGGCATTGTTTTGAAAATTGCTCTCCTGTTTACAAGTTCTGGGTTTCATGGCATCATATCAGCATATTTTATGCCACTCTACTGCTGGAATGATAATATTAAAAATTTGAATATAATTATTTGCTATTTGGTCCTGTTCTCCTTTTTTCAGTAAGCTCTATGTGATCCCACTGCAGTGTAGCTGCCCCATAGATTTTGAGTTTCAGATTGAGTACCTTCAATCCCACAAAGCCTTTACTGTACAACCTATGTCAGGTAAGTTCTGAAAGGGAAGCCGTGTTTCATGAATGTTAGGAATTTTAAATAATAATATGAATGAATGAACCTTAAATGGCTATCTCCCTGATCTCATGCATCACCTTAAGTCCTCCCAAGTTCTGTTGATTTTGATTTAGCATGTTTTGTGATCCTATCCATAGATTCTAATTTATACACCAAAAGCAAATCAATTTACCATGTATATACTTACTTCCTATTCTGCCTTGATAATGGGGACATTTGCTCAAGCATAGGCCTTTGAAATACAGTCTTCCCAAAACTTAGCCTGCCTTGAATGCCAATCTCATCAGAATGGTCCATAGACCCTCTTTTTGTAAAGCTAACCAAAACTGACCTTTTGTAATCAAAACACTTTATGTTAATTTTAAATCCTCTCATCATTGTGTCCAGGCATCAGAATGAACAATAGGAAAAATAATGGGAAGGATTTGAAGAAGGATAGATTAGGAAAGCCATGTCATGAACTTCTTAGAAAGCAATCCTAATTGAAATTCAAGGAGGAAAAAAATGTACTCAAAACTTTTGAAACCCACCAACTCACACAGGCAGAAATATTTTTATTGGACTTTTCAGTGCAGCACATCTAATTTTTAGGATATTGACCCTACCCACCAATTCAAAATAGCAGAATGATCTGAAGGAAATGGGCAGTTCAGAAATGTGAAAACTAACTAATTAAATAAACTTTCATTATACTAGCTCTAAATTGAATATTGGGAAACTTGATCCAAGTCTTTCCAGAGAAACAAGAGGCTTTTGAATTCAAAAATCCTTTAATTCCAAATTATTTTTATTCCAAAATCATCCTTCGGTACGTAGGGCCAGCAGGAACAGTCAATATACATATGTACAAAGCATGTACAAAATTGCTTTGCCATATGTAAAAAATTGCTTTGCCTAGCAATATTTCATTTTCCAATCAGCCAATCAAAATATTTTTTCTCTGGCAGCATCTGGAAAAGCATGCACACACACGCATAGAGTATATGTATTTAGAAAGGAAGATAATTGGCTTCTGGTTTGAGTTCCTTTGGCGACGGACAGAAATCCGCGATCGTGCGTGGTTTCGGTCTGGGCTCGCCGCTGGAGCGCCCCGAGCCAGTTTGTTTCGGGGCTAAGCCACCCCATAGAGGTGGTGAAGAAGGGGGAGCCATGAGCGGGGTTGAGGAGAGCCACATCTCTCCTCCTCAACTGGTCATTACTCCCTTTCCCAAAGGGGGTTGCAGCGGTGGTCAGAAATGGCCACCTCAAAGAAGAACTTGACCGAAAAAGAATGTGCAGGAGGAAGATAAGAAGTGAAAGCTTTTGGCTGACCGGGTTAAATTGCAAAAGTAACAACTAAGGTACCCTGGAATTTAAACTCACAAAAAAATAACATTGCTCCCAAAGAAGAATCGGAAGCAGCAAAAGGAAAAGGGAAAGGTTTTTTTTTTTTCTTCTCTCCCTTTCCCTATACTGACAACTAAGAGACTTAAAAAAGAAATCGGAAATATCCGCTTTGACATCAGTAGGCAATTAAGCTGAAAATAAAACAAAATGTCAAAGGGATAATAAAGATTTCTGGACACTAAAAATTTTTTATAAGCTATAAGCAGGGAAGGTAAGAAGACAAAAGAATAAAGGGCAGGATCTGGAAGAGGGAGGAGACTGCCTGGAATTAAAAGAATCAAGAGTAAAAGTTCAACAAGATTTCTAAAAGATACATTTTAACTGAAACTTTGTAACTTAAACAGTAGAACCCCAGGAAGAGAAAGTGAAAAAAAAAGAGCAAAAAGAAACAGCTTGCATGTATTTGGATTACTTAGTGATTTTTGGATTCTTGGTTATTGCATTGAATGACTGTATATTAATCGTGTGTGGTGTTTAAAAATTTATACAATGCACTATTTCTGGATGAATTGAAAATGGAAACTTAAAAATTATAAAGAAGATGCACAAGAAGGAGGGGTTCTTTTGGCTTCGTTTTTCAATTCTTAGAAAATAGGAGATTTGCGAACGATGAGAACAAAAAGAAACGTCTGTAAAACAAGAAGGACTGGGACAAAGAAGAAGCCATCTTTAATGAACAAGTAATTAATTCTATGTGGGGAAGAAAAAGGAAAGGGGAAAGGAGAATGGACAATTTAAGACTTAAAAAAACAACCAAAAGAAAAGAAAAAATAATCAAAAAATAAAAGTATAATACTTGGAAACAAACAGAAGTGGGGAATACAGAAGAGAGAAATATTGGTAGAAAGACAAGGGGGTGAAAAGGGGGAGGGAGAGAAGAGAGAGGGAAGAAGGAAAGGAAAAGAAGTTAAAAGGACCGAACAAGATATAGAGAAACAAGACCTATTTAGAGACAATGGTGGAAAATTGGAACTGAAAAAGGGATTCTGTAAAGATACATAAGATTGTATTGTTACATTAGTAATAAGGAAATAACTTCTAGAAAATTGTGAAACAATTTATGATTAAAATGAGGGATAAAATAAGTTACTGTAATCTTTGTTGAAATGTTTGTTAAATAAATAAGTGAAATAAAATAAATGAGAAATTTGAATTAGGAAGGGAAGGAACATTTTAATTAGTTAATGTTATTAACAATAATAAGTGAAGGGGGAGATTAATTATGGAAAGCTTATAATTTTCCCATAGAAGTATGATATTTCAGTTGAAAAGTAATGTTAAAGAAGTTAAGATTTTAATGAATATTAATATTAATGATAGAATTGAAATTTGGAATGGAATGTGTTGTTTTAATTACATGTATTATAATTTTTTTCTTTTTTTAAGAATATAATGTGTATTTTAAAGAATGTACCAAGCAGAATCCGAATGGAAGTTATGTATTATATTAAATGTTATAACTTTAGGGTATATATTGAAGCTTAAATAAGAGTTAAAATGGATAAACTTAAAAGATATAAAGGCATTCATGCTCCAGTCCAGTAACTACAGAGAAACTTTGTTTAATTGAGAAAAGATAAAAAATAATTTTAACAGGACAGACAAAAAAATATAAATATAATGATTTGAATTGAGACAAAATAATTAAAATAAATTGAGAAAATTAAGAGGGGAGAAGCTATGCAGGAAAATGTTAAAACGATAATAAGTTATGGAATAGAACATAAAAATGAGCATGAAATTGAATTTGTGTCTGTATGAAGAAATGTAACCTGGGATTACGCTACTTTCAAAAAAGATGTTTTATTTGTATTTTTTTGGTGAAAACTCAAATAAAATTTTCAAAAAAAAAAGACAGGAAGATAATTGCAGTCTTTTACAATAAGTTAATTAACTCCAACATAACATTTTGTTTGTTCATTACAGGAATAATTCCAGCCAGTGGGAAAGCAGAGGTGATGGTTACATTTGTACCTTTTGAATATGGGACAGCCCAAATAAAAATCCAGCTGTGGATTTCGCAGTTTAACTCAAAACCTTACACTTGTACGTTCACGGGAACATCTACCCCACACCTAAATTTAATGTATGTTAAGCTCATAGTGTTTTGAATATTAGTTAACAAACATCTTCATTAGATAATATTTGCAATTGAGGGTTATCTTTAAAAAAAACCCTATATCAACTGAGTAGGTCAAATTCCCCAAAATGTATCATATTGAAGATGTTAATTATATTTATCTTCCATTGAAATTGATGTACTGTAAAATATTAGTCCTGGTTAAACACTTTTTTTGCACTGTAATTTGTAGGTGCTTGCCTCAATGATAGTTTGGCCAGACCATGTTTACCAAGACTCTTGGTTGGTGAATTATCCTGCCTCTTTATCCTTTCTGGACCAGTGAAAATATAACATTGTTCAACCATGTTTCCTGTCACTTAGGCTAGTAGAGGAAAGTAGCAAAACTGTGAATCATTTCACAAAACAATTGTCCATGGAGAGCAATGGCTGGAGGGGAAATTGAGGTGAAAAGTTTTCATTTGAATTGTAAGATGCAAGACAGCATGCCAGCAGCAGAATCACTTAATATGCAGGTAGTTCTTGACTTACAACAGTTTGTTTAGTGACCGTTCAAAGTTGCAACAACACTGAACAAAATCACTTATGACAAATTTTCACACTTATGACCATTTTGCATCTCCATAGTCACGTGATTTACATTCAAATGCTTGACAACTGGTTCAGATTTATGACAGTTGCAGTGTTCCTGGGTCATGTAATCACCTTTTGCGTCCTTCTGACAAACAAAGTCAATGGGGAAGTCAGATTCACTTAATAACCAATTTAACAACTGTATTGATTCACTTAAGAAATGTGGTGAGAAGAGTCGTAAAATGGGACAAAACTCACTTAACAAATTTCTCACTTAGCAACATAAATGCTGGCTTCAGTTGTGGTCCTAAGTCGAGGACTACCTGTAAAAAGATACAAATGGAATGAGGTCATTATAAAATGGTTCACTAGTCCCCTTCTACCTCCAAGGGACTCACTAATATTGGCCTTGCACATCCCTGTTGTGTTATGGATTCCAGTTGTCTTCAGAAACTAAACTGATTAACTCAAGATGATTAACACAAGTTAATCAACTCCCCTCCGACACCAGAGGAAACACTGTGATGAGAGTACCTCCTCCAAAATTGTGAAATAGCTTTCACATTGTTGAGAAGGCCAGCCTCCTATGTCTCCTGGATTCCTCTCCTCCTCTTCCTCCAAGAAGCCATGGAGCTATGACTTCTCAATCCCAACTGCACAGAGAAGTAGCTGTACTGTTCCCTAAAGAGAGGTCAGCTTGCTTTTCTTCTTCCTTCCCTCATTATTTAGCTAATGCAGCATGACATGAGATGGAGACAAGCAGTAAAAAACTAGCTGTCTCCTCGTTCATAAACAGGCTGCGGGAAGCATTGATAAGTGCCAAGAGGGTATAGTTGATCATTAGAGTGATGAGGGCAAAGATGATGTCTGTGAGGAAAGAAGTCATGCTATTTCAGTCAGGAGAACATAATTCCAGAAACATTCAATCATATCTAAGCCTTCAGAGCTCCAGGGAGAAAACTGTCCTTGAAGACATATAAAGAATGGACTGTTTTGGAGTCATAAACAAAACAAGCCAGTTTAAAATAAATAATATGTCAGTATTTCAATTACAGTTGAGTCTGGAGAAGTGATTGTATCTCACGCGATTGAAGCATGAGAAGCATGAAGCACGTGATTAAAGAATTTCTATAAAGTGTGTTTCAAAGGAAGAAGCATTTGCTACAAGATTTTTTTCTCTGGTGCAAATGAAAATCTGAATTGGAGAACAGTTTTGGCCTCCCCTTTGGTTACGCCACGATATTCCATTATTTCCCAAATCTACTGGTGCGACACTCAAGCATAGGGGTGGGGAATGATGGCCCATTTATGACTTGTAAACTTCAACTCTTAGAATTCCTGAGCCAACATGCTGGCTTAGGAATTCTGGGAGTTGAAGTTCACAAGCATAAAGGGGCCGTAGTTCCCCACTTCTGCTCTCACACAATCCCTTTTTCCTCAAAAATATCAGGAATTGGTTTCATGTATATGATGAAAAGGGAAATGTCTCCGTTTGTGCTGCATAATTCGATCTGAGCTCCATGTGTGCTATGAATACATGTATGTAGTTTTCCTAAGGGATCCTCTCTTAATGTGAACTTTACCTTTCTAGAGCAATATTTCATTACCCAGATAATAAAGCTAATGTGTTTTCCCTCCCTAAAATTTCTGTACTCCCCCCCCCAACAATTTCAGAAAAGGAGATTTGGAGAACCAAGAGTCAGTTTTGCAAAGAATACCAAAGTCTGCTGAAAAAGCAGTGGTGCGCCTGCCACAAAAAACACTATCACCGAGAGAAAAAAAACGCAGGCCGCTACAAAAAGGACAGGTACAGAATGGACAAAAATAAATTATTGTTATAAAGGAAAGAAATAACATTCAACAGCCATTTTCACATAACCTATTTATTTTTGTAGACTATTGAATATAAAAATTTGAGGTTCCCTGTTGATTTGTCAAATCCTTATGCCGTGGGAACAGTTTTGATTCAGGAACCAGGCAAATTGAAGATTAAACATTTAAGGGAAGGTAATAACTTTTATTATTATTGTTTGGTCACATTATCAGCCAAATATTTAGACTTGATTTGGCATTTTTATCCACCAATCAAGTCCTTCTCAAAGATAGTTAGGGAGATGTTGTTTGATGGTGTTAAAGATCTCATCGCAGAATGGAAGCTGTTCCAGTAAAGCTGCTTTTTGCAATTGATTGATAGTGATTTTTGTCAATTCCAACATGTTCTTATTATACTTAATATTTGATTTTATCCTGCCCTTTTATATACAGCTTAAATCTATTTTACCAAGAGCTCCACAAACTTATCATATATATAATATGTTAGCAATTATTGTGTCTATCTCTGTCTGTGTGCATGTGTTTATGTGTGTGTTTGTGTGTGTATATCAGTCGTGTAGGAAGTAATATAAATGTATTTAATAATAATTTAATAATAACTAAATTAAATATCTTAAGATGCTCCTGATATCAGCGAAGTGTTTTGAAATCTTGCAACCTCTCAATAATTCTGCTTCTTTCAGATATTTAATAATGGGAAATATGCTTAATGCTACCCTGTAGCAAGTAATTCATTGCCCTTTTAATATCTGATCAACAGTTTTTTATTTCTGTGTTATGCAGTTCTAGGACAAGGTGATGGAGGAACTAAAACACGACAGATAAAAGAAGCCGTTTTTCAACTAAAAGTCAAACAGGATATACAAGAAGAGGAAATAAATCAACTTAAGTGGTGATTGATGGCACACTTTATATCAAATGGGCAGGAAGTTAAAATAACTCTTCCAATCAAATCATTCTGCCACTTAGCATATTAATAAAAGAGGTTTTGCAAGAAAAAATATGTAATTATCATTTCCCAGTTGGTATCTGATTACAGTTGTTACATGTACTAAAATTGTGGTTAATTGTTTCATTGTAGGTAAGCAGCAGATTCCAACAAAAGTGGGAAGAGACAATTTTAAGTCTATTGGTGGCCTTGTAATAACTCTAAGTGTAGTAACACATACTTCCAAGGATTATGATAAAGTGGCTTGATAGAGGTTTTAGAATAATGTGAAAAAACAGAAGTAATAAGAGGGAATAATAAATAATCAAGTATATTGCTTGATCATTTGATTGATTGATTGATTCCAATCAAATCATTCTTCCTTAATATGAACAGAAGCATTGCTGCAAAACCACCAATGGGTACAATCCATGCTCTAAGACATTAAAAAATGTAAAAACAAATCCAGGCAAAATATAATATTAACCTAATTTATGACTGTCAAACCATGATTTCTAGTTTGCTGCGCTCTGGGAATCCAGCCATTCTGATATGTTTAACAACCAGAGTTGAAACAAGCCATGATTTTACATATGTAATGAATTAGCCATTATGATCTTTGATCTGGCTTGTCCATTATTAATTACAAGTCCCCCAGCTGTAAATTTATGAAAATCCTATGAAGCATAAGTCAGCCAAGTGAGACATTTTAAAACCATGTGACTTCAGGAGAACAAATTTAAGCATGTCCTCATTTTTTTTACTAAAATAAGTGGATTTCTAAAACGTTCAGCTCTAAAATATTGTTATCCATCCTGTCGCCTCATTGTCAGTCATGTGCATCAACACAGTACATGATTGATTATTTTGACACGTGTGTGAGTGTGTAGTGAAGTGAGAGTAGGTCAGTGGACAGCTAATCTTCAAAAGCTATTTGTATTTTTAGTTTATTTTTCTTCAGATGGAATAATTGTTGATCAGGACTGCTTTGTCTGAATTGATTTTTCTCCCACTAAACACTCTTTTCTTTTAAATTTCAAACATAGGCAAGTTCATTTAGGTAAAGATCCAATATGTCCAACTCTTCAAAAGCAAATCCTTGAAGATCGACTGAAAGAAGAAGAACTTTACAAGGTGAGGATAAAGTATAAAAATAACTCCTACCTTTATACAGTATATATCTATGGAGATTCTCAATAATCCAGGTTGTGGTTGTCCCAAAGATGTTTTTTTCCCCAAAAAGCAATTGTATTTATTTGCTGCTTTCTTTGAAAACCTTTTGTTTCAGGTACTGAAAAAGCTTCTTGGATGAGAAGCAAAACATTTTCCAAGAAAACATCAAGATAGTACAGTTGCCTTTGGAAAAGAAACAGCTTTGGGACCCTGGCTTCATACATTCTGGGAAATATCAGGAGGACAGAATAAATTTTTAGATTAAAGAAGATGGGATCTTATCTTGAAACAAAGCAGGCATCATCCTTGCTGCCATAATCTTTTGTATGTCTTACTCTTATTTTTTTAAAAAATGGCTTATTTTCCTAACTCCAGAGTTCACATACAATGTCAAAAGAGAAGATGAGCAGCAGAAGAGAAATGGGGATAGTCTGCTGGACAATCCCTTTGGGAACATCTAAAGCACTACTGCTTTATTTCTTTTAGAGTCCTTCATTTTGTATATCTCAGATTGCACTTGGATGATGTCCTGTCCCATAGAAGAACATGAGCTCCTCTGTGAAACCGGAGATCTGCCACTTTCCAACCCTTTGCTTTTTATTTCTGTTCTTTAATACAATTCTGTTGAGGTCCATCATCTCCCACATCTTCTCTCAATGTATTTTTCTTCAAAAGATAACTCTCTGCTCCAAGCCAGTTATCTTTGAAAGATATATTTTTTAATGAACAGCAGATGTAGAACTGGATAGATGGTGTAATAATTACAATCCCTTCCCAAGCACTTTGAAATGATTGCTGTGCAGCAATCCAGACTGAAAGTGGAAAATTGCTTGGCTTTGTTGGACTACGATGGCATAAGACCAGGAAAAGATCTTATGCCATGCTTCACTAAGAGCCAACACCAACTTGATGGGACATGATCAGTCTTTAAGAAAGTGTCAGCGGACCTTATTTGAGCTTCTATGCAGATTCCAAATCATCTTTTCATCTTCAAGCGTAGCTTGCTACAGAGCTTTGATTATTATTCATGCAGGCCTGTTCTTACAATTCTGAAGGAAATCCCATTGAACGTAGTTGGATTTCATTCTGAATAGGTTGAAGATCTTTGACGTAAGATTGCTTTCAGCTATATAAAATGATATAAGGAATCCACGTATCATCTGCAATCACATTTTTCTTTGAATGGTTCTAATTAAAATCCTTCATTTGTCAATACCTCTGTTAGATACAGGTAGTCCTCAAATCATGAACCACAATTGGGATGGGAATTTCTATTATACATTTGGTGCAGTTGTAAAGCAAGTCATCACATGACCAGAGTCAATTTTAGCACCATTTTTTTACCACAGTTGTTTAGTGAATCATGTGATCAGTAAGCAAATCAGACTTCCCCCAATTGACTTTGCTTATTGGAAACTGGAAAGATACAGATCATGGTCATGTGACCACAAGACATGAAAACTGTTGTAAAGGCGAGCTCGTTGCCCAGTGCCTGAATTGTGATCACAGGACCAGGCGGGTGGTGCGAGAGATGCAACATTGAGGACGGATCAAAAGTGACTTTCTCAAATAGTTCTGAGAAGAAAAGAAACATTTTGAGATAGCTTAAAGAGAAGAAGAGTCATATATAAATGTCTTTGGACAATTCTCAGTCATCGAGGTCACGGTTGTCCCTTTTTCAAAAGGCAACTGGACTTTTGTTTTTTTCCTTGAAGACGTTTCACTTCTCATCCAAAAGGCTGCTTCAGTTCTTCAAGATCTTTGCCTTCAAGGAAAGACAAAGTCCATTTGCCTTTTGAAAAAGCACCTTTGGGTCATATGTAGATCTCATTAGATTCCTGGGAATTATAATGTTACAATTAAATTTTCACTTTTGGAGGAAAACCATGATTCTACAATATTTGGAGCGTAGTGTCTGAAAACAACCCTATTCTGTCATGGGAATTAAGAGACTTGGACTGTCCAGAGGTTTTAGATTTCAATATCTTCTGGTTCCAACCAATATGATAAAGGCAAAAAAAAAATGTTGGAGCTGTAGTCTAAATCATCTGGCAGGTTTATTCCTGTTCTACATTCACAGTGGTTTGTGTGTAGATGTAACAGCAACCATGTGGATAAGATACATATATTTGGCATGCTCATATTACTAAACACAGTGTTTTTGATTGATGTGTTTTATTCATTCATTCATTTATGGTCCAAACTAGATTAAAAGAAGAGACCCCATTCTGGAGAAGGAGTTTGAAAGAAAGCATATTGAAATCTCTCTGAAACGTATCATCCGACACATCAGTGAGGTATGGCTTTGTTAAAATGGGTTAAAAGGTTTTAAAAGTAGATGGCATTCTACTTTAAAATTAAATTTTTTAATTTTTAAAATTGAAGTAAAGGTTTATTTCCATTGTCAGGTCCTCTTGTCAGATTATTAACTGGCGGAGAAGTCTAGATGTTTGGAGCTGCACAAGTGAGGATTAGATTAGTATTGCACAGAGATCAGGTGGAAGATAACAGGTTTAGCAGGATTCTCCTATATTTCATGTGAAGTTGGTAAAAAGAAAAAAGAAATTATATTATCATCATAAACTTTTGATTTGTTTTTTTTTAAATAAAATTCTTTAATTTTACTTTTAATAAACTTCCCTAGCCACCTGCCTCCAGATGGGCTGGATTTTTAACTCACCATAATCCCCACCTAACATGGCCAAATTCAGGGGAGCTGAATCTTAAAACATCTGGAGGAAGCAGGTTGAACAAAGCAGTATTCTGTCTTTTGGTTCACTTGCTGAATATAAAGACAGATAAAATAACTCTACAAATTCTTCCATACAAAGTTTCTTTTATTGGATTATTAGGTATCCTTAAGATAACTCACAGTTATGTCAAGATGCATCTGATGTCCAATTCTTTGCATAGTTGAAATCATAGTGTAAATGATCGTAATCTTTCTATCCCATATTTCATCCCATAGTCGAAGAATCGGGGAAGAGCTGCCACCATGAGGCTGTGTTCAGGCAAGGGTGAAGAAACCTCCCCCAACCCACCAAGGGTCAATTCAGTGACCAATCAGGGTTACAGATGTGACCACATGACATGTACTACATTTCCGAGAATACCTTAACTACATTTACCATGATGCATTCCCTTAAGGGGACAACTCTCAATTCCTAACTAACTATCCCAAATCCCATTAACTCTAAATTGTCTGAACAGCACAAGCAGAGTTTAGAACTTCAAAGATAAACCCATTTACAAGTAGTCCTTGACTTAATAGCCACGTTCGAGTCCAAAATTTCCATTGCTAAGCAATGGAAGACATTTAAGTGACTTTTATCCCATTTTATGACCTTTCTTGCCATGATTATTCAGTGAATCACTGCTGTTAAGTTCGCAGCAAAGTTAAGCCTCCCCATTGACTTTGCTTGTCACATGACCCTTGGACACTGCAACTGTCATAAATACATGCCAGTTGCCAAGCATTTTGATCATATGACGGTGGGGATGCTACCAACAGTCGTGAATGTGAAAAACGGTCACACCAATTTTTTTCAGCACTGTTGTTAACTTCAGACAGTCACTAATGGTTGTAAGCCAAGATCTACTTGTATTTATCAATAGGCACTTACTGGTTCAAGCTTCAGGATTCACCCCTTCTTTTGTTTACTGCTTACCACTTTGGATATCAAGGGAGATATAAAGTTCAGGATTGCTGAGATGAAATCTTCCATTAAATTAGGTGTAATAGCATTAATTCTGTAGTATCATTGCTTAAAATTACAAACTCTGAACATTTATGGCTGCAACTTTCTTTTCTTGTCTGCCAATAGCGTCCCCAGTTTCAGCCTACTTTTGACCTTCTGCTTAATAATCCTTGGTATCACAAGCATAGAATTCAGCAGCGATTCCAACAAGCTGCACGAAAGGTACTGAAACAAAATTGCTGCAGGTAAATACACATGTGCAGATACCAGTTGCAGATATATTTATTCATTTGCACAGCCTTTTTCTGATTCTATAGATACATGGTACCTGATGAATTTGCCTAAGAGATGAGCACTTTTTAAAATTGTACTTATTGGAGCTGTTGTAGATTCACAGTCTGTATGTGCATGCATAGAGTTGTATATTGTATTTCTTCAGCCCAGAAAAACTTTCCATTTAGTTGAAGCGGAGGAGTTAGGTCTATATTTGTTATCTCCCTAGGAGTAAACTCTGTGGAATTCTATTGGCCTGTTTTTCCTGAGTACATATAATAGGATCGTAGAAATACTCTAGTGTTTATTTTTCCATATAAAAATGGCACACTTCATATTTTGCTTCAGTGTGCAAAGTTTTAAGTTCTAATTAAAATCAAAAACTCTGAGCATTAAAATGAAGGAATTCCAATATATATTATAAAGCTATTATAACCTTTAACATTTGCAGCACTTGGCTCTAAATTTTTAGATATCTGTTGACTAATAAATCTTACTAATAATAAATGTAGAAAAAATGTGTCTCAATTTTCAATCAGCAAATGCTCTGCTAAATTAAAATAATTCAAAATATATAATCCTGTTTGGGCACTCCATGTATTCTCTGCAATTCTTCAGATGCACAACTATAATAATATTCAGTATCAAAGAAAATTTCCTATTACCTAAGAACTAAAAAATTAAAGTAATTCAATTCCAGATTATAATGAGACATATTTCTTTTCTCACACTGGTTATAATTTTCTGCTGATCAAATTGTATTTTAATAAATTCATGCTATTAACTAGTTTGCTTTTAATCTGCTATTGCCATTGTTATGTTGACTCTTCAATACAGTGCTACCTTTTGAGGTAACTATTTGGCAAAATTAACACAAGATAGTTAATTTTCCCAAATAAATAAATGACTATAATAAAAACTTCCCCATGCACTTTCTGCTTTTTAATTGACTCAATCTAGATATCATGGTTATGAAGGTTAGCTGGCTGAGTACCATGTTTAATTTGACAAATCATGACTAGTAATTGTATAGTAACCCAAATCAAAATATTTACTATGCAAAGTTTTATTCTCCCTTAATCATTTTCTTCCTATAATTTTGGAAGTTTATTTTTAGAAATCTTGGTGTTCAATTACAGTTAGGATAAGCTTAGCTATGCCATCTATTTACTCCCAATGTGTTTAGTCTATTATTCCCCATTATATGGGTACTTTCCAGATATTTCAGACCTGCAGCTTGCCCGGTCATAGCCTTCACAGTGAAATATCAGGATTACTGGAGATTCTGGGAGTTATAGCAACAAATTTTGAGTAATTAATGAATTGATGATCATCTTTCATTTTTCAATTATTTTACATCATTTCAGGAACACTTTGTAGTTTTTGACCTATTTCCAAAAAGTTTGTATCCATTCTTGGACTTGGACATTAAAAACTGTTTTGACTTGTTGTCTCAAACACATATCCTTATGGTATCTCAGTGTTTATCTATTGTGCCTTAGTTTTGTTTTGTTTTTTAATTAGTGTGCCAAAGGATTATAGAACAATTTATAGATTGTTCTATAAACATTTATGTTCTATAAACATTTATGCTTTAATAGAAAATAACTGAGTCTGTCACTTTTTAGATTGATTGACTGACGCCACATAACCGAACATATCTCAATGAGAGACTACTTTTACAGCATTAACCAGCTGAATAGGTCTTAATAATTTTCATAGGTCCTGATTCAGATTCGGCTAGATAAAGTGATAAATTTGCTTCGTGACGTATTTAAGCGATATAGAGAACAAGAAGAGGAAGAGAAGAGATTGATATCAGGTAAACCCTCAGAATTACACAACTATTGCCACTTTTTGCTTCCTTTACAAGTACAGGTCTTTTCATATATTGTAATTAAAATACAGATGGTCCTCAACTTACGATCACAATTGAGCCCAACATTTCTGTTAATGAGACATTTGTTAAGTGAGTTTTCCCCCATTTTATGACCTTTCTTGCCACAGTTGTTAAATGAATCAGTGCAGTTGTTGTTAAGTTAGTAACTCGGTTGTGAAGTGAATCTGGCTTCCCCATTGACTTTCTTTGCAGGAAAGTCACAAAAGGTGATGAGTGACCCCAGGACAATGTAACTGTCATAAATATGAGCCAGTTGCCAAGCATCTGAATTTTGATCATGATGTGACCATGGGGTTGCCGAGATCGTTGTAAGTGTGAAAAATGGTCATAAGTCACTTTTTTCACTGCCATTGTCACTTTGAATGGTCACCAAATGAACTGTTGTAAGACAAGGACTACCTGTATGTGCTGCCATGATGTGTAAAATGTGTAATGAAAACATGGAATTTATTAGATGGAAATAATTAGAAAAACATTTCCACGAAGGTGGCTTCCATTGTCAAGAGGGGCCATGTCTTTTCATTGCGCTGCATTCCCCTCTTCTTTGTTGGTGGGCCAATAGCTCACAACTGTTTTGGCCACAGAAGATGGATAAATAGGTTGTCCCATTTGACTCATAAAAATCAAGCCATAAGAGGACAAGGTAAAGATGAAAAGATACAGCTTGTCATCTTCTTCCTCATCCTTGGAGTCAACAGGTAAATAAGTAGAGTAGATGACGCACCAGAATGCTTCTCCGTCACCCATCCAACATTCCTATACTTAGCATATGTCCATGTCTGTCTCCATGGGCAGAATGCAGCAGTTTTAAAACATCCAGCACCGCTGCTATAAACGAAGAGGAGAAGAGAATGCCTTTCGCCTTGATTGCCGCTCGAATACAGCCGTTTGAATTCCCTACCTACAACCCACCACAATGGGCTGATGAACTGGTAAGTACCAACGATGCAGTTCTGAAGAACCCTCTTTGAACCCTATTTTTTATGATGCCACAAACTATAGAACAGGGGTCTTCAAACTTGACAGCTTTAAGACTTGTGGAAGTCAACTCCCAGAATTCCTCCTCCAGTCATGTTAGCTCAGGAATTCTGGGAGTTGAAGTCCACAAGTCTTAAACTGGCCAAGTTTGAAGACTCTTCCTATAGAACCAGCATCGGTGAAGCTGTCAAAGTAAGTTTGTGAACATTATGAGCACAAAACCTCAGTTCTCTTAATTTTTCACGATTGCTCTTTTAGATGATCCTATTAAAGGTATTATTCCAAAAATAGATGTTGGATTTATTTTTTTCTTACATGAACTAATGTGCCTATCATGGTCGTTCAAGTTAAACCTGATTCAGCAAATGTACAGATACATTTATTTATTTAGAAAATTTATATGGCTGTCCATCTTAAATATGTGCACTGGGTGACAAACAACCAAATAACCAAAAAAAATTTTTAAAAAAATCCCTATAGCCCTTCTAAGCAAACAAACTATAGATAAAGTATAAAAAGAAAAGGTTGGGGCATATGAAACAGTCAAGGGAACGGCAGTGAAAAATAGACATTTTTATCATGTGAGAAAGAACAGTAAGTGAGGAAGGAAAAATGAATCTGATGCTTGCTCCCCTCAACAGCTTAGTTTTCAAAAGGGTTCTCACTCTGTCAGGTTGGAAGAATTTGTTTAAAATGAAAATCAAGATTCTGCTGATACAGTGCTAGCTGTTAAAGGGTTTGGGGATCAGTTTGGTTTTGATTTATTTTTGTTTAGGTTGTTAGTGGGCTGACATCTTTTTGCAGTGATTTGGAACAGAAGAAGCTGCTGGCTTAGCTCTTGTAATGTTCTATGGCAAAATCTACTGTTTTGGGGTTTTTTTTGCTACTGTTGTTTCTTTGTTGTATGAACCAGCCATTTGTAGTATATTGAATAAACTATATACGAACATAGCAATAATTTAACATGTGCAGCTCATCCAGTCTCTTAAACAGTTTGTGGGATAGGATAAGATGAAAGGAGATATAAAGGCCAGCCTCAGAGCTGCACAATTTCCCACTTTGGACATAAAAAAGGATTTGCAGCCTTGGAGTAATACCATTGTCTGGATAGTTCTGCCTAGCCAGGATTATTCTCAATGGAGGCGGTATACCATCTGTTACTGTACTACCTGGACTCTTATTCTGGGTAGAGAATGGCAGAATGTGGAGATTCTAAATCATACAAGTCATGGTTGCTCCAAAGGTGCTTTTCAAAAGACAATTGGACTTTCTTGTTTTTCTCTGAAGTTTCTGTCAGAACTGAAGAAGCTTATTGAAAGGATCTCCAACCCCCAGGCTGCAGCCCACCATCAGGCCGTCAGCCTTTCAGAACCAGGCCACGGCAGTGGCAAGCATACGCATGAGGCTTGCACAAATGGAGCTGCGCACTTGCCTACCCACGCATGGAACCATCTCCTCCCTCCTGCCAGTCTGCAATGCTGAAAAAGGTTATGTAAATCTGGTTTATTGGATGAGAAGTTTTCAAGGGAAAAAAATCAAGAAAGTCCATTTGCCTTTTAAAAAGCACCGTTGGGGCAGAAATGTCTGTGTCCTTGGCTTGTTTTTTTGCTGGCTCTGCCATGATATGATCACACTTCCTTTTGATCCTCCTGCATGTCATCTTGGCTGCATTTATACATATTTTTTGAACCAGGATTCTTTTAAATATTATTGGTTCAACAAGCCATTGTTTTTTGGACATAATGCTAAACTGCAATAGGTGGATTTTCTCATTACAATAAGCAACAGAAGTAACCATGTTAGCCTAGTATTAAATGTGAACCAAATAAACATATGTGTCAAAATTTATTTTTACAAATCATGACTAACAATGTGATATGTAAGCTATGTTATGAACAAAATACATTCCAGTCTGATACTGATTATGTTTTTTAAAAAGCAAAAACACATATCCACCAAACAACTTGTTTTGTTGGGTTTTTTTTTTTCCCTCCCTCCAGGCACCAGAAGTTTTGGGCATAGTTCCTCTTAAGTCTGCTTCAGTTAAAATCAAAAAGCTCCACCACTTTTATGATCTAAAGGTGAGCTGCAATTAATCAAGTCATTTTCTGTGGTGAAATTAATGTATTCAATGCAAGCAGTCGTTAATGTTAATGTAATGGCTGTACCCAATTGGGCATCTCCAAGTATGTAGGATTTTCAACTCCTGAACAGTAAGTTCATTTCTAATTAGGGGATGGAATTTTAGAGGAGCAGAAAATTCTGAATATAGGTTCTGAACATCATTTGTTGGCCTCCTTAAAGAAACTGCCCTTGACGTCGCAGCAAGATGATGGGTGATTCAGGGTCTTCTGGAAAGCTGTTGATATCCCATGCCAGCTATAAATAAGGAGGCCTCAAGAGTGCTTTCATACCCACTCCAAAGGATCTTCTCTCACCTTATCAGTACCCCTTAGTTCAAATGTACACAGGCAGTCCTCAATGTCCAGCCACAATCAAGTCCATAATTTCTGTTCTTAAGTGAGACATTTGTCAAGTGAGTTTTGCTCCATTTTACAACCTTTCTTGCCACCGTTGTAAGTGAATTGCTGCAGTTGTTAAGTTAGTAACATGGTTATTAAGTGAATCTGGCTGCCAGAAGGTCCCCCAGGATACTGCAACCATCATATATACATGCCGTAAGTGTGAAAAACGGTCCTAAAGTCACATTTTTCAGTGCCATTGTAATTTGAAACAGTTACCAAATGTACTGTTGTAAGTTGAGGACTACCTGTACATTCTTGGGACTGTACAGCTACTGTGAGCCCAGAAAAAGATGCAACCTCCTGAAGGAGCCCAACAAGAGAGGCATGTATGCCTATGAAGGAACTTTGCTGCTTCAGATTCAAAGCATCGGGCATCCATGGCATAACATTTTTCCTATACCAAGAGATCTTTTGTAAGAAGCTCTATGCTGTGTGTGCGAATCATGAACAATAAGATACTTTTTTAAAGAATTCATTTGGTTCCTTCATTTGATTTGCAGGGTTATCTGGGCTTTGTTTTGTTTTATCTCTAGGTACCCCAGCATTTCAGTAGCATGGCATATCAACCATTCTGTGTACATCATGCAGCCACTAGTTACAAGGTTCCAAAATATTCTCAAGCTCTGAAGTCAGGCGCAGAGGTAATCAATCTGTTCTATGTTTTACTTTTCTTTTTCAGGCTATGTACATGCAATAATTTTCTGCCTTTTTTCAGGAGGAGCTGATTCCACTCATACCTGCCCCTAAGAAAGAACCCTCAGCTGCAGAGGATGAGGAACTGAACACTTCCTTCTTAAACCTGAAAGCCCCTGAAGCTTTGCTTCACTCTCCAAACCATCATCCGCTTCAAATTTTTGTGAGTAAAACAGACAGAGTAAGGAAACTGGGACAGTTTGTTCCACCAGCAAAGGATGAGGAATACACACAGATAAGGTTGTTGCTGTATAATTTTAGGACAGTTGTATTTGATCTTGATCATACACACACACACACACACACACACACACACAAAATTAATATTTGGACAATATCTAATTCAGGTTTAATTAACATCTTGGATTTTATTCCCATTCTTGAATGTTTCCAATGCCACTGAAGTGTGTTGATTAGATTTGCACATTGTGCTGAAGCATGGTATAGTTTTTTTCATTTTGGCTCAGTATTTTGAGCATATTTCACACTTCTGGTTAGTGGATCCTATCTTATGATTTAGTATGTTGTAAGAATGCAACCATGGATGTTTATTAAATAAACCTTGAGAGTGTTCCCTAAACAAATGATTCCTCCCAGGTAAAAAATTATAGCAAAAGCACTTAGATTTATATACAGTTTCACAATATTTTACAGCCCTCTCTAAATGGTTTACAGAGTCAGCATATTGCCCCCAACCATCTGGGTTCTCATTTTACCGACCTCAGAAGGATGGAAGGCTGAGTCAGCCTTGAGCCTGGTGAGATTGGAATGCCAAATTGTAGGCAGCTGGCAGGCAGCATAAGTAATCTGCAATACTGCATTCTCACCATTGCACCACCATGGTCCATCGCCCTTATAGCTCCAAGAATGTCTCTCCATCAGCAGCCAAGTATCATTTCGCCCTTGGATGGAAGCATTTTTTTAAAATGTCTCCAACTATAAAATGGTTTTCTAGCATGATTTATTTGACCATCATTAGTAAGATTTGCATAGTCCACTAAGATACAATTCACAGAGTTTACTTTCCCACAGTAGAAAAGAAGCAGCTATATTTTACTATGGTGAATGAACTTTCAGAATTGCTATGCTACCAGACTCAGCATGCCATCCTGTGTGTCTTGATTTTATATGTTGATGTGCTTCTTTTTTGATGGCAGTAAAAACTATGCAAAATAACTATAAGCTTTTCTTTGCTTTTGTTCCACAATTTCTTGTCAAGTCCTATCCCTACCCCCAGGTTGGCCCAAAGGTGTTGTTGCTTCAATGTTTCTCTTCTTTGCTTTTCAGAATCCTTGTCCAGGGCTGCTTGATGTCAAGCTACCCCTACCCTATACAGAAACCAACATGGAATATCATATTTGCCCTCTTCCAAAATTTCCAAATAGCAATAAATACCCAAATGGCACTGCAGTTACACAAAAGAAGTTTCTTCATCATAGGGTAAAACTTATCACTGGAACTTTTAACAGATGACAGGGATGGTGGATAGCTTTTCCTAATATGTTTATCATCATTTCAGGAAGTGATACGTGGTGTGACTAACTGGAGAAAATTCCCATCAGTTATCAATTCAACCTTATCGGGCCCACCGCCTCTGAATAGCATGGCAGTGCCATTTTGGTAAGAATAATTATCATTTTTATTAAAAACTTTATTTTAGCCCTTTTTCACTTGGAATACTGCTAAAAATGGAAAAGAAGAATTTCAGCAACATAATAGAAAAGGTGTCATGCCCCTATTGGAATCTGATTAGGAGGGGGAGGCCAAGCAGCTGACAGGAAGTGGGAGTGTGGCTCGGTTGGCTGTGGAAGAAACTGGGGAAGGGCACAATCCGGCTGGCAGAGTAGGGGAGAGGTAGAGCAAGGGAGAGGGAATTCAGAGGAAGACCCAGGCCTACCTCCTCTTCATCCTAGGGCATGCAGGGAGGAATGGAGATGGGAGCAACGTGAGTTGCATGGCTTATGGGAGAGGAAAGGGCCCTGATTCCCTTCATTAGCTGCAGTTGGGAACACAGTGTTTAAAAAGGGAAGCTGCGCACAGCAAGTTGTTGGGAGAAAATAATGAATTATCTCGTATCATCAAGGCTTATCTGTGTTCCTGGCATCTTCCCAACTGTATGTGTTTTGCTGTGCTTTCAAGTCTACAATTCCTTCTCCTGCTAATTACTGCAGCGTGGTTTGTGTGGATTTTTATTTACAGTTTGTATGTACTTTGTTTTTTGGACTGAATTTCCTACACTTAAAGGCTGTTCTTGGGAGAGTTTTTCTTCAGCCGAAGATCACCTGGACATTGGGGGCAAAGTTAGAGATAATAAAGAGACTCTTCTTGCTTATTTGACTGTGTTGCCTTTGTGCCACGCCTTGGGTCATCACAAAAAGTTTGGAAGTGTTTGACTTTGTAAGAAGCAGTGGAAAGCCCTTCCCCCAAATTCTGGATGCTTGCAGGCTGTTTCTCTTGAAAGAAAATGCCCTCCAGGTTTTTTAGATCCCCTATATTCCCAAATAAAATATTTGTCATATTTTATAGGTTTGGTTGAAGTTAAAAATATCTAGAGAAGATTAAGCTGATTCATGTGCTGTAAAGTAAGACTGCTTCTAGATACAGTATATAAGTTGATTATATGGAATGTTTTTGGTATCCTACTCTTCAGCTGTTTAGGTTCTTAAATTTGTTAGCTAAAATCAGTTGCAAACAATGTGATTATTACTGCTCGTCATTTAGTACTTGGCTCAGATAAATGGCTTACATTTTGCTTATACTATGTATATTTGATAGAAAATGAAACATAGGTAAGGTGTAAGCCATTGGGAATGGTTTTCAGAGACCAGAAAATTTATATGTTGTTTCCCAGCAAAAGGGGGAAAATGGGAGAACGGTTGAACACTTAATACAGTGAGTGAACCAGCCAGTATGGCTTATTCCACACACCATAAATAAAACAAGCCTGAGTTTAGCAGTGTGTGATGCCAGACACCATATATACACCAGACACCATATATTCTAATCTAGATCATTAGGAGGAAATGGAGATAAAGCATGGAAGAATAGTGGTATGTAGTAGTACTCAACTTAACCGTTCAAAGTTACGATGACACTGAAAAAGGTGATTTATGATCAGTTTTCACACTTTGTAGCATGATCATGTTGATCACATGATTATGTGATCAAAATTCAGTTGTTTGGCAACTGGTTCACAGCTACATGATCATTGCTGTGTCCCAAGGTCACGTGATCAAGCCTTTTGCAACTTTTGATCAGTGGTGAAATCAATGGTGAAAGCCAGGTTCACTTAATAACCATGTTACTAACTTGTCTATTGCAGTGATTCACTTAATAACTGGCAAGACAGGTCATAAAAAGGGGCAAAACTTACTTAACAGCAGAAATGTTGGATTCAATTGTGATCAATAAGTCAAGAACTACCTGTAATAAATAGGGAAGATGAAGATCCTGTAATGAATGTGGCTCGTTTGTTGTAATACATGTTTTACTTTTAAACTGCTTGGTATTATATTAGAACGGGATAACATGCTTTATTTATTTTTCATTTGAAATAAAAGGATGTAGGTATCAAAGCCAGGAAAATGACATCAGTGCTGTAGTTCATCCATATTCAACCTGAAACCCTCCACTTTTGTTAGAATGCAGTACTTCTATAGATTAGGGGAAGTGTAGTCCCAATACACTTCCCAATACACTATTAATTCGGGGAAGTGTAGTCCCAGTTTCAAATCCCTAGTGCCACATAACGGGGTGAGCTTCTGTTACTTGTCCCAGCTTCTGCCAACCTAGCACTTCGAAAGCCTGTAAAAAATGCAAGTAGAAAAATAGGCACCACCTTTGATGGGAAGGTAACAGCGTTCTGTGTTCTTTGGCATTTAGTCATGCCAGCCACATAACCACGGAGATGTCTTCGACAACGCAGCTCTTCGGTTTTGAAATGGAGATGAACACTGCCCTCTAAGGTTGGGAACGACTATCACATATGTGTGAGGGGAACCTTCACCTTTACCTGTAGTTCCGATAGAACTGGAAGAGCCAGCTATAAGGTTAATTTCAATTGTCCTTACCATGTGCTTCCTTTAACATCTCAATATGATTCCATTTTTTGCAGCATTGATCCTTATAATCCAGACATGCTTCCAGATGATGTGCCTCCAATTCTGCATGAGTTACCACAACAAGACAAGGAAAATGTGGTGGACGAGTAAGTTTTCTCTCCACCATTCATTCAGAATAATTTTATTGTGTACCAAGCACTGGGATTTAATATGAGCAGGTGCTTATGTGTGGGCACATAATTAAAAAGCTCACAAGATTGCTGTCAGACATCTTGAAAAGTAAAATAATTGGCAACTTAAATTTTAGAGCAATTGAAGGAGAGGCTGCTGTCTTACTTACACCACAGATGATGAAAGCTGAATTTCCACAGATTGACTTCTTAGCTGAAGAGAATAAATCAAAAGAGGGAAGGTATGTCTTTCTCCACTAAAATCTCATGCAAATGCAAAGCCTATGGTCTGGTGGATTCCAGGCATCATGCAGGGGTGGAATATTCTGAATGGATAGCTTTCGTGTGAGAGAAAAAACAGTTTAAATGCCTCACAAACCTTAGGAATAGTCCATAACTATTTTTGGATGGTTTTGTCCTTAAGCTCAAAAATCAGATAGGGTTAGGTACAGAATAGGTTCAGACTCAGAAGTATGGTTTTTATAGCACGAGTTAATGGCAAGGAAATAAAATATTTAATCAGTGTTTCCTCGAGTTACAAAATGGAGTTTGGGAATGGCTTTTTAAAAAATTATTCCTAAATAATAGTTCTTTGAACAAAAAATGTTGCCACTTTCCCTGTGTTCAACCCAAGCTTGGTTGGATTTTTGTGGTGAAGCAATACGCTTTATAATTCTGACTGATAAATATTCAGAATCTTGATTATGTTTTTGTGTTCTTAAGTCTCAAGGCAATTAAGATGATGGTTAGAATAGTCCCTTAAAAGCGCGTTCCAGGCAGCCAGCCGTAGTGCGCAAACTGCTATGGTGTGCCACCCTAAATTGTCACTGCTTTAGTTCTGGAGAGCTTGCTAACAGATGTACATGTAATTTAAATGGCATTCAGTTCCATTTAAATCACATTCACACTAATAAAATGTCTTGGTGACAAGCTTATTCATGCAGGAATGTTCCTACAGGCAGAGTTAAGAAAGGAGTCTGGCCTATCACTCTTTGTCCCATCCCTGCATTTATTAGTTATATTAATTTATTTCTGAACACCAGGCCTTCTAAGGCATTCTGGAAAAGTCAAATGCTTGTGCACTCCTTTATGTCATTCTATTGCTCATAATAAAATTATTACCTAATCATGGAGGGGGGATTTGGACAATTATTTCTTTTTTATTTCTCTTTTAGTGAAGGAAATGCAGACGTGAAAGTTGGTTCTTTTACATCTCTTTATAAATCTGTGCCTGCTTCCAGGTAATGGAATTATTTCAATTATAAACGTCAATGAATTGCTTTGCTATTAGTGCTAAAAGAAATCATACTTAAGTACATTGTTCGATGTGCAAAAGTTACTTATGGCCATATTCAGTGGATTCAGAAGAGCAAAAGGACGAAGCTGGATGCCCTCAAGAAACTTAGTAAGAAAACTAAGAAAGGCTGGATTTTAGTAAAATTCAGATATTCAGATATAGTAAGAATTGCAGATATTAACAAAGCAATGGGGCTTACTTCCGAAAAGGCCTAATAATATTAGGTGATTTCTCATTCTTTACAGATTTATTTGAGTTTGGGCTTCCTTAACTGATTTTATTGAGATTGGAAGGTTTCTTACTTTTTTTGGCTTTATAAAAACTCAATAATGATGCTAGTGGACTTATAATATAAAAAAGAAACTAGATATTCAAAGAAATATATATTTCAAAGAAATGGGTTTTTTACATCTTACATCATGGAATGGCTGTTTTCACAAAAAGGTGAAGTGATGTCACTTTTTTAAAAAAGCCCATTAGGGCAGGATTTTTTGGAACTTGGCAACTTTAAGAGGATTGGAATTCTGGAAGCTGGAGTCTGTACCACATATCTTAAAGTTGTCTTGTTCCAAAAACCCTACTCTAGCACTTCAATACAAAATGAAGATGGGATATGAACATAAGCTTTCTTTTTATATTACAATTCTTTAGGACCAGGCCTCCAAAATATACTTTTCTTTCTCTTCTTCTCCCACCCCACCCCATCTCACCCTATCATATATCTCCCACTTTCTAACAGAAAAGATCTTTTCCTTCTCTCCAGTGCTGTTTTTTTCATGGTCTGTTCTTTCCAAGCATGTAAAATAGTTTTGTTCCTTCCTTCATTTCCATAACACTTAGAACACGGGTGTCAAACTCGCGGCCCAAGGGCCAAATGCTTCACGTGCTGGCCACCCAGCCCACCGTAACCCGGGTTAGGGAAGGGGGATAAAGTCATAATACGTGATAACAATGTGACACCGCGAGTTTGACACACCTACCTTAGAACATATGGAAACTACTTTATTTATTTATTTTTATTTGATTTGTCAATTGCTTACAAGATGATAGGTATAAGTATAAACATAGTTATGAACACATGAAATGGATACATATCAGAAAAATAAAAAGAAACAACAGAACAGGGACAGTAGGCACATTGGTGCACTATGCATGCCCCCTACAGACCTCTTAGGAAGGGGGTGAGGTCAATACCGTGTTTCTCCAACAATATGGCCTCCCCCACTAGGAAGACCCAGCATGTTTTCTAGGCGTAAGGTTAAATTAAGCCCCTCCCCCCCAAATTTAGGCCTAGTTTAAAACATGTGAAATGGGGGGGGAGGGTGGGGGGGAACTTGCCAGTGGTCTACGAGGCAACCATGCCTCGCCACCAGCCACTCCTAATGCTGATCATCGGCGGAGCTCCCTACTCCCACCAAGTACCTTGCTGCCAGGCGCTCTTGTGCAGGGAAGACGGGCCACATCAGAGGTGGATGCTTGCCTTTTCCATCTGCCACAAAGCACTGGCTCGCCCCTTCCTCTGCCACAGCTCTTATGGGCGCGGCAACTAACTTTTTAAAACGGAGCTCCATCCATGTCCCCCTTAGGCAGCCAGAGCAGGGCTCGGCAGAGATGCCTCTTGTCAGAACCGCAGGAGAGATGCAGCTGCCCAGCCTGCTGCTAGACGCACCAACCTTTCGACCAACGCTTCGCTCTGGGCAAAGCGTGTGCAGCGGGCAACCCAAGACCCAGCCCCACATGTCCAACGCTCCTCTCCTGGAGACTGCCAAGCGTCAACTTGCCCCGCTTCATCCTGTCTTCCACCCTACCACCAGGCCGCTCTAACTCTTACACGCTAGTGGCGCCTCCTCCTGCCTGGCCATGCTTTGCAGGCTGAAAACGCATCCCACGGCGCCCAAGACAGGACGCTACACACTTTCGCTCCTGCACCCGTGCAGAGCCAGAATCTGCTGCCCGCATGCAAACCCCAATTGAAAGACTGTGCCTGCATCTCGGGAGAGAAAGCTCGCTCTGCCAGCCTCCTTTTCCCCCCAAGCACAGGCAAGGCCTTGCCATTGGGTTCGTGCAGCATGTGTCAGAGTTATGGCTTTGCTGCCCCTGTGCGAAATGTGAGCAGCCCACCACTTGGCTGCGCTTTTGGCCTTCCAAGCACCTGCAGCCGACCATGTGTTATACTTCGAGCAGCGGCTCTGTAAGCAAGAGAGCTGTACCTGGTGCATCTCTGAAGGGGGGGGTAGAGCGCCTGAGCTTGACAGGACTGCCTGGCCCTGGTGGTCCCATAGCCCATGCTGCGAGCTTCGAGTCCATGGGTTTTGAAAAACAAGACAACCTGTCGAGAGATGTCCGGGGAAGTTGGTCATGGCCACGCACCTGATGGCGCAACTACATTTCTTTGGAGAAGGTCCTGGCTGAGATACTTGGGAAATCCCAGGAGGTTAGGGAGAGGGTAGAAACAAAATTTGGTGCGCCAAGACCAGTATGCTAGCGTTCGCACTCGGGAAAAAGGAGCTGGGCGAAAGCCGCCAGCCATGGCAGGGAGTGCCAGAAAGGCACCCGCTTGCCTTTTGTCTCTCGTGCAGTGGCAGAACTGGGCATTTTGCTGAGGGCTGAGGCTCTAAGCGACCCAGCAGTCAGCAAGGCAGGTTAAGAAAGCAGCGCTCCTAAGTAACGGTCTTTCCGATGCTGCCAGGCTGATCCGAGCTCCGAGCATGTCCACTATGGCATGCATGAACTTGCGCTTCGTGGAGCTCTGCAGGTGCCAATGCACTGGACAAGAACTACCCTCACAGGCTGAGCTGGCACGATGCAAACAGGATGGAAAGTGGCTGGCTACGTGTGTCGTGGCGAACACAGCCATTCACGATAAGGGTGTAAATACACACGCAACAACTACTACCACCAGGCTGCGCGTGGGAGAAAACTAAGACATTTCCTCGAAAAGACAGCCTAGCCGTTTTTTCGAGCGCTCAAAAATAAAATAAGACCCGGCCTTATAGATGAGAAACACAGTAAGTAGACAGTCTAAGGATAAAGTTTTTGGTTTGGGGTTTCTGCCCTCCCTGTAGCAGAGAGAGAAAACTGTTTAGCCTACTATAAAAACCTTGCTCTTTAAGGAGTAGGTTAATTTGTCAAAGATGCAAAAATCATTATGAAGTACACTATAGGCGAAGCTGCTATTAGTCACTCCATCTTTTCCCTGTAAAGAGGAAACATACTTGTGCCAAATAGTATTAAACCCATGCCTCCTCCTTGAAAGTCTGTGTAGAACCATTTCTTGAAACTCGGAGTAGTGTTTGTGTGTGTTGTTATTTGTCGATGTTTGCCAGGGCATCCAGCTTTGAAAGATAACAACGAAGGACAAATGGTCAAAGATGCTGCGTGAAAAATTAGAATGTTTTGTTAGTCTGACTCTATTTACTTTTAAGAACAGTTTTAAACTACAGAGACTATGGATAATAAGATTATATGTTGAGATTTCAAGGTATGATACCAATACACTGCTCAAAAAAATAAAGGAACACTTAAACCAACACAACTGAACTCCAAGTCAATCACACTTCTGTGAAGAATCCAAACGTCCACTTAGTTGCCACACTGATTGACAATCAATTCAACATGCTGTTGTCAAATGAATAGACAACACGTGGAAAGCATTAGGAGTTAGCAGAACATCCCCAACAAAGGATGGTTTCTCCAGGTGGACCATCAGACCACTTCTCAGGTCCATCCTTTTTGCTGATGTGTCTTGGTCACTTTTTGAATGCCTGTGGTGCTATCACTCTAGTGGGCACGAGACGGAGTCTACAACCCACATAAATGCTCATGGTAGTTAAGCACATCCAGGATGGCACAGCAATAGTGCAGCTGTGACAAGAAGTTTGCTGTGTCTGTGCAGCTAGTTGTCCAGAGCATGGAGCGCTCACCAGGAGACAGGCCGTACATCAGGAACAGAACGTGCAGGAAGCCGTAGCCCGAGGGCAACAACCCAGCATCAGGACCGCTACGTCCACCTTTGTGCAAGAGAGGGCAGGAGCACTGCAGGTGAAGCCCGCAGAAATGAACCTCCAATCGGATCTCTCTTCTTTTTTTT
>BHFT01040178.1:0-10378 GCA_004320025.1 Laticauda laticaudata
TATAAAATTTGGGATCTATTCTATTAATGGTTAGACAATAAAATATGGTAATGAAATATGTAGACTTTTAGAAAATACTAAATATATAAAGATGTATTCTTTCCTTATTATGTCTACAAAATGATTGTAGGATAGATTTGGGAAGATAATATGAACTGTCACAAAACAAGTTAAGTAAAATATGATTATTTCCAAAAGGATTAATTAATAAAAGTATAGTCAAATAATTGATTAATGATGATACTAATATATTTAATATTGGATTGAAAATATGAGATCATATGCAATGTAATTTTAATTGAAGACTACGAAATGGAAGCACAAAACAATTTGTAAGCCAACTGGCACACTGTATGTATATATATGGAAGATGGCCTGATGTCTTTATGTTTTGTTTGTTTATGTTTGTTTCAAAAACCAATACAAATTAAAAAAAAATATTATAAATTTATCTATATTTCACATGCTAGTAAAATAATGCTTAGGATGATATAATGCATATTAGAATCCTACATGGAAAAGGAGTTGCCAGATATTTAACCTGGCTGTAGAAAAAGCTAAGAAGTACAATATATTATTGCCGATACATGTTGGATAATTAAGAAAACCAAAAATAAATAAGCATTTATTTTATTGATTATGAAAAGACCTTCAGTTGTGCTTATTGTGTCAATCTGTGGAATTACCTTAAGAAAATGCAAAATCTATGCACAGATTAGGAAGTCACAATGCAGATAAAACAGATTGGCTCCAAATGAATAATGGAATGGATTAGCATTTAGCACTAAGACTTACAGTATATACCACTTCACAGTGCTTTACAGCCCTCTCTAAACAGTTTACAGAGTCAGCATATTGCCATCAACTTTCTAGGTCCTCATTTTACCAACCTTGAAAGGATGGAAAGATGAGTCAACCTTTAGCGGGTCAGGATCAAACCCTTGGCAGTGAGTAGAGTTAGTGTAGTTTGCAATACTGCATTCAAATATGTTCCCCCACTCTCCATTTACTATTTAACCTAGATGCTGAATATATCTTAAGGAAAACTGGATTAGAAGTTGAGCAGTTTAAAAGTGGAGAAACAGAGACCAATAGCTTGCACTATACTGCTGACACTATCTGATCATTGTATATATAAATGAATGCAATCTCTGGTAATAAAAGTCAAGGACTACAATTAAAAAATGGACTCACATTGTGATAAGTGAGCAAAGGAAATGAAATAACAGACTTTGATAAACTGTTAATCCAGGATGCTTTAGTATATAAGATAGTGCTGTACCAGACCCCTAACTCCCAAACAACAGGTTTTAGGAGAAAGGAGACACTCCCATTTCGTGAATACTGTTTAAATAGATTTGTCCTAATTACATGGTTACATAACACTTCCTATTTTCCATACATAGAAGTTATTAGAGATTGTTATGACTTGGGTGTTTTTTCATGCGTCCCTGGAAATTCCCCAACTTCCTTCACTTTGCCATTTATCTTCAGATTTCCTGTTTTCCATCCAAACAATTAATATTTCTATAATGTCAAAGTGACCTTATTAATCCAGGCCAAGATTTCACAATCAGACAAGACATTAGCAAAACAAATAAGTTTCATAACTGTTCCAATCTCTAACAGGTCACACAGAGCACAAACATGGCTTCAGTCTTGCTTTTATATTCTTAGGTGTACAAGACAAATTTCCATACATAACACACATTAATCACAAACCTGTTATGAAACAGGTATAGCAACCATCTTTGGAACTGATAATGAAGACACTGAAGTGGTGGGTAACTTCTATCTTTTAGGATCAACTATCAACAGTAAAGCAGCCACAGTCAAAAAATACTCCCTAGCCTACAGTGAAGACTTAGTGAATTAGCAATGATCTTGGAAAATATATTCAGATACTAGGATGTGTCTATACTTACAAAGATCACAACTGTGTAATCAATGGCTCTCTCTATGGGGCAGTTTGCAGAAGCAAAAGTTAGACTTCGAGGAAGTCAGGAAGAAAAAGTATTGAAGTTTTTGAAGAAGGGGAGGGGAAAAAGGCTCTTGAGAATATCACTGATATTCAAGAAAATAAACAAATGGACCAGAAGTTCTTGAAAGATGAATGGCCTGGTTCAAACTATACATTGGATCAGTGGTGGGATATATATATATATATATATATATATATATATATATATATAATGTATGTATGTATGGTATGCTAATGTATGTATGTATGTATGTATGTATGTGTGTATGTATATATAACGTAATACAACTTTAAAAGCACAGCTACAATGACGTGGGATAATACCCGAAGGAAGCTGAACAGCATACATGTAAGTACCCACGAAAACTTTAAAAAACAAATATATATAAAATACTAACTTTGTTGGAGAGGATATTCCACCATAGGGTTGCATAGCTAAAAATGATGAATGTTCTCACGTGCATGCTGTGGCTCACTTAAGAAAGACTTCCACCTGGGAAATGGCAGCATTTGAGGAGCATTCTAAGGGGGATACATAAAGAGTGATATGAAGCTCAGAAGTGGAACACAGATGACTTTTGAATCGAATGAGACATCTTCTCATTAAGTAGAATCTCACTAAAGCTTTGGGCTGTTGCATTTTGATTTTGATTTGCCACCAAGGGCTGTTCCATAAACATGCTTACAGTAGCATAAATAAATGGTTACAGGAGCATAAAGAAAACTGTTCCAAGAAGTTTGTGATTCATATCCTGAATCTGGGATAGATCTGGCTTTCGAATGTACTATCCCAAAAGAAAAGTGGTGGAAGTATAATGCAATTTAAATAAAGCAAGGAAACTAAATACAGTGCAGCTAAAGTGTATCTATGTTCATTTGTCACATAAAACATCATGTACAGTTTGTAACAAATCATAAACTTTTGGTGGTACCTTCTGGAAAAGTTCTCCCAGAACCTCTTCCAGAATTTTATGATGCTGCAAATAGTGTGTTCATGATTCAGCTTCGAACACTAGGAAGAACTAAAATTGAGGTCATTCACATGTTGATGATATCCCACACAAGGAGTTCGCCTTAACAAGAGACCGACGGTTGGTAATTAAGTCTATGCTATATGTCTAGGATTAAACTCAGTGCAACCTCCTCTCATTTTATTGTATTGAGCATACAGAAAAACTGTATTGAGCATACAGAAAAATCCTTTTCAGGGCTGAGTACAGGAAATCCTTGACTTACGACCACAACTGAGCCCAAAATGTATGTTGTTAAATAAGACATTTGTTAGGTGAGCTTTGCCCCATTTTATGACCTTTCTTGCCATAGTTGTTAAGTGAATCATTGCAGTTGTTTAACATAGTGACACTGTTGTTAAGTGAATCTGGCTTCTCCATTGACTTTGCTTCTCGGAAGTTTGCAAAAGGGCCCTGGGACACTGCAACCTTCACAATTATGAGTCAATTGCCAAGTGTCCAAATTTAGATCACGTGACCATGGAGATATTGCAACGGCCATATGAAAAATGGTCAGAAGTCACTTTTTTCACTGCCTTTATAACTTTGAACAGTCACTAGATGAACTGTTGTAAGTTGAGGACTACTTGTATTGGAGAAGGCCTCAGAAGAGAAGACAAAAACACCATAGCCAGTCTGTTTCACAAAGCAGTTTCAAAGGAGTATATCAAGCCCTCAGAACAATGAGTCCCTTCAGGCATCTACAAGACGCAGTAAATATTAAGTAAAGTTTTCTTTGATTCAAGAGTAATTCCCAGAAATATATGGGGTACATCCATATATATTTCTTAATAATAATAATGCAGAAGTTGCTCACCATTGCTTTCACTCAGCATCCTTCTGTCAACTTTCCAATCAGGTCTACAGCCTTCTATTCAGCAGAGGTCCTGTATTTACTCAGTGATCAAACCCAACCTTGTTTAGCTTCCAGTCCTGTAGAAATACTCTCACTTGCTGAAATCACTAATCACTAGTGGAAGACCGTAAGATAAGTGTAATACTGAACCCCAATATCTTAAGCCACAAACTCATTCTGGAAGGAGATCATCTTGGTATTTAAGGGAAATCAAAAGAGGCAGACCAGTTCATATGAATATATTGGCCTACTATGATCAGGGACACTGGAAGAGATGCCCATGCAAATTCATCTTGCATATTGACTACTTAGTTTATTTCTCCAACATTTAGCAAATGTATCTCAAAACCAAACTACAGCATTTGTTTTTTTTCTGCTTCCTAAGGCCAGTGCTACCTCCTGAGAATAGCCTTTCCACTCCAAATTCATACTGCCCTCTAGTTGTGGTCTTATACTAGCATTAATGTTTACTTCGGTTTCTTTTCATCCAAAATGATCACAAAGTCTGCTGTTTCCAAACCAATGGCCCTACTAAGGCCGATGAAAAGAAGAGTCCCTCAGAAGTTAGGTCTTCTTCTCAAGTCCTCTTGCAAACACTGTCTTGGGTCCAGCAACATCTTTTTCGAAACAAAATGTCACCCCAGCCGGTGAAAAAGTTAAGCAAAGTTTGTTCTCCTGGGCAGAGGGAGAGTATTCAGCAATTCATTGAGATACCTGGAGGTGTAGAAAAGATTTTGTCGGATTTCACTCACAGAAGGCTTGAGGCAAGATTTCTCCAATATGTATCTTTTAATTCATTGCAGACAAGGCTTTCCTGACAGTTGTGAGCAGCTTATGATTTCAGCTGAAATAAATAGGGCAGGCTATAGAACATCAGATTAGTAAGGTCAGATAGTGATACTGCAATTTTGGAATGTTGTTTATCACATATTCTCCTTTAATAACTGTGTTTTCTGATTAAGACATCTAACTCAAGCAGCAGATGAAGAACTAAACTTAGATTAGCTTTCCTTACCGCAAGATTAGATAACCTTTTATTTGTCTTCAAGAGAAGTCACTCATAAAGAGAACATTAGCAGCAGCTTTGATTCTTGCCATCTAAAGACTCTTGCTAATTAGCCCCCTCATTTTACTCACCAGGGTTTTTGGAGGTAGGGGGAATAGGAGAGTGAGAAATATCTGAGTTAGATGTGTTTTCTAAATTATCTCTCCGCTTTCTGTTGAGAAAACCCACTGTGGTTTTAAAGATGCCTTTATCTTGAGGTTATTAAAAGTCTCCTGTTTCTCTGTTTGTAACCTTCAACTGAGGAAAACAATTTTTGAATCAAGGTACCTAAACCATGCATCCAAAATCCAAGACCCTTACTCCTGTGGGATTAACATTTCAAGGATTTTCAGACCAGTTGTGTTAGTAAAGTTGTGGCTGCTGCACTGCCATGCTACCCTATAACGCTGTTTCACCACTGCAGTCATCCATGGTTAGCTACAGTCATTATGGTATGATTTTTTTTAAAGCTCCCTGCACCTTTCCAGAGGCGAAGCCAGTGGGAAAACTGACAGGGATTTGGAACCCATTTACCCTTNATGATTTTTTTTAAAGCTCCCTGCACCTTTCCAGAGGCGAAGCCAGTGGGAAAACTGACAGGGATTTGGAACCCATTTACCCTTCCACTGTTTTTTGCCCACACTTAGCCATCAGTCTCGGTGAGAAAATATTTCTGAAACAATGAACTTTGGGTCATGAGTTGTCCAGTTTTAAATTAAAAGTTGCTTGTGAAAAAAAAAAATCAAAGTTTTCTTTTGAAAGTTTATTATTTTCTAATCAAATGATGTGCTTTATGAATGAATCTTTTGTTTTATTCTTAGTGCTATGGTCCACGAAACAGGCTGGATCATTGTTTTTGAAACATTCCTGTTTTATGTCTGTCGCTGTCTTTGCTTCCCACTTCTCTCTCTACTATTTGATTCTGTTCTTTGCCCGCTAGATGATTTGATGTTCAGGCGTGCGGTGTGAAGAGATATGTGGACCTTGTGACAGAAGCATTCCGTGACCCAGAGGTGTCTACTATTACACTAGATACCAAGGGGTTTCTATATTTATTAATTTATATTAAGAAACATATATATAATATATATATGTGTGTGTGTGTGTGTGTGCTGTTGTGTGTGTGTGGTGTGTGTGTGTGTGTGTGTATGTAGTAGGAGCTCTTCTAGTGTCTTCCTTTTATAACTGCTAGTGGGGTGTGACTTGATCTGGGTGGGGGGCATTGGCTGTGTTCTGATTGCTTGGGGCTGTGTTCTCATTGGCTGAGGCGTTTGGCTTGTGTTCTGTGCATTGGTAGGGGTTGGCTGTGTTCTGATGGCTGGGGGTGTGTTCTGTTCATGGTGTGGGGGCTTGGTTGTGCTCGGTTAGTCTTAGTGTGGCGGGATTTTGAGCTGCGTGAGCTGTGATTCCTGGTGTTTGGCTCTCATTCCGTGGTCGTGCCCACAATCTTCATGGTGCGGTTCAGTTCGCTTCTTGTATGGCGAGAGGGGTTTTGAAGCAGGTAGTGGTGCAGCTGCGGTATGGCTTCTCGGTCGCATTGCGTGCACCGTGTCTCATCTTCTGTTGGGTGTGTTGTCTTTTTTCTACGTGGGAAGTGTTGGTGGGTAGCATTCTTGTGGGGTGGCACTCGTGGCGTGTGGGTCTGCGGTCATTTTGCATGTATAGGGTACCTCGTTTTATATTCTTCATGTATACGGACTCATATATAATTATGATATATATATGTTTTTTTTTATAGTTTTCAGCGGTACTTACTATGGAATGCAGTACAGCTTCCTTCAGGTATATCCAGTGCTGTCTGTTAGTGCTTTTAAGTTGCGGCAGAACTTTCAGCAGGAATTCATCTGCCATCATCAGAACTATATGATCATTCATCATCAATACAGAAACCTGATGATGGAACTAGATCGAATTCTGCTGAAACTTGCTACAACTTTAAAAGACACTACAATGACGTGGGATAAACCCGAAGGAAGCTGACAAGCAACACATGTAAGTACCCCACGAAAACTTAAAAAACAAATATATATATATATATATATATATATATATATATATATATATATATATATGATTGTATTGTATATGATATGTATTATGTATATGTATATGTATATGTATATGTTGATATTTATGGTTATATGTATATATATATACAACACAACACACACATTCACTTTCAGATTGACAAACCATTGAAAGTATTTTGACATTCCAAGAAAAATAAAACCCTGCCAGACAAAATATTCCATGCACAAGAACACTATCATTATAGCTCTGTATATTGGCTATGTAGGTTGTTGCCTACAGACTACAATCTTTCTCACCCACAATGCTATATTTGACAAAGTGAATACCATATACGGTGGCTAAAAGTACTTGCTTATATTTGGAAAGATGTCAGGGCGTGAACTCTTGAAAAATACTTCTCAAATGTGGAGTCCTCCTAAGAAAAGGTATCAGTGTATACAGTAGAACCTCTGGTCACGAATGCTTCTGACCACGACCAAATTGGGTTCTGACCAAAAAATTCACAAATTTTTGAATCTGGTAACGAATACATACTTGGGTAGCAATCAAATACTATCACTGACCCAGAATGTCAGGTATCCTGCAGCACCCTGCCAGCCAAAATGGGCTGCAGGAGGCAGTGCATGCCCCCACAAGGCCTATTTTTGGATGACAGAGTGCTGGAGGCCGGGAAGGCTGAAAACAGACCACGGGGGGCACACATGGCTACCCCATAGCCCATTTTGTCCAACAGAGGCATTGTGAGCCAATCCTTTGATATTTCCACAGACCAGATCCAGCCAATGAGCTTTGAGTTTGACACGCCTGAGTTAGATCCTCAGTGCCATTCTCATCTGCCAGGGCATATATGAGGCTCTTAGAAAATGCTGACCAAGCCCTTGCGTAGCACATATTTCAGAGCCATCTTCTTTACTGACGAGTTGCTCTTTGGCCACAGAAATGGATGTTTTCGATATTAGGATTAAGTTTTGCTGTCAGCCATCGTTTCCTTTTGATAGCGATTTCATGCCTGCTGTGTCAGTAAAACAGCTACTAAGTGAAGTATATATAAGTATACCCTAGAAAATATACTAGGCACGTCTATTTTCTGTTGAAAGGGTATGCGGAGCATGGGCTTCCAAGCCATGACATCAGGTGGAAATGTTAATCATTGATACACCTTTGGAGGCATTTTCTCTGCTGTCTGCAGGCAAGAACTCTGTTCTATGCAGTGCGCCTGATATGTTAATAAAGGCTCCTTTGCAGTATGCAGTGGGTGGTTTTTCTTTCTCCCCCTGCTGAATACTTTTCAGGTTTTTTCCCCCCTTCCTTTGCATTAAAAAAATGCTGGAATAAATCCCTTCATTGGAATTCATCACTTGGAATGTTAAAAGTTGTTTTAAAAAGCAAAATCCATTTAAGGCAGCAAAGGAACAATAAACAAAGCTTTCAGTTTATAGCTGAATCTCTTTACTGTTTGCGCTGGTTTCTTGGCTTATTTATAAGATTTCACTGAAGCTCAAGATTAAATTCTCTACCTGACTCACTTTCATATTGATTGAACTCAATCAGGCTATTCTCTAATTTAACTGATTTTATTTATGTTATTGTTATTAAGCCCAGGAATACAAATATCAATCCCTGAATCTAATTTAACAGACATTTAGTTGCTTTTCAGTTTTCAAAATGAATCCTAACTAATTTATGTGATCCATTATTTGTGTGTGTACACAAACATATGGTTCATTAAGATTAGGATTAATTTTGAAAATTGAAAAGTAGATCCTTAAACCTGAGTATCTGTTTTAAGAATATGGGATTTTTAGTTAGAAATTGTGTAGCTGTTGAAGTTCACCTATGTTGTGCAGTGTATTTGAGAAAAGGGAGTTTTCCTTTGCACTAAACACAATTCCTTTGTGCATGCTGCATTCAGATATAACTGAATTGGCTTCTGCTGTACAGTATATAAATGGCTTTAGAGAATTCAGAAATAGCTATGTATTTATACACTTTATCTTATTCTGTTTTCTTTCTACATCTTCCTGGTTTGCTTTACAGTATATTGTTTTCCTTCACTATTTTTAGCATGTCTACCAGCCCCAATCTTTAAAGTGGAGTGAGTGTAGAAATAAAGAGCATTGTGACATCACAATGCATGCAGAGTTCTACTGAGTGATTCAAAGTGGAAAAAAATAATCTTTAAACACTGAAAACAACACTGGTATTTAAATTGCATTGTGGGTTTTTTAATAGCTCTTATCATCAGACATAGAAATTATTCAGGGACATTATAAGAATTTGGGACTGAATGCACACATGAGACTTCACCGTATGGCATCATTGTTGGACGGTGGATTTGAAGACTGATTATATGAAGAAATCTTTCCGGGTAGACAAAAACAGTGTTGTGTGATTGTATGTATGTGTGTGTAAATAAGTAATGCTTTCTTTATAACTGCATGTTGAAAGGCCTGCGATCAAAATGGAGGAAGATATGCATAACATAATTTATCTGGAAGTCAGATGAAGTGAATCTGATTCCTTGGAGTTGATGGATAGCTCTTTTCCCAATAGGACTTGACAATTAATCTGTTGTGATGAATTCTCTATCACTTCCTCTTCTTGTTCATCATAAAGGAATTTCTCACCTCTATTTATTCAGTAGGGACAAACTGCTTTGAATATGGAATACGTGCATAAGAATCCTCATGATAAATGTAGCTCTAATTATTATGCTAAGAAGAACAATAACCTTACTCTTTCTACCTGCTTAAGGAGCTGAGTAGTAGAGAAACAGTGAGATATTTTTTCTACTATCCAGCTCCTTAAGTTTGACAGGTTTACAAGAATGAAATAAACCATTATAATTTTAAAAATACCAATTGATTCCCTGGAATCAACCTCCTACCACCATCTTGAGAACATTCCCCAAAAAGTAGGAATTCCCAGAACTCTGTAACTTGAAGTCCACAAGTCTTAAAGTTGTCAAGTTTGGAGAACTCTGCCATAAAGGGAAGTTAAGACAGGGAATCAGGTGCAAAGAAGGAAAGCAGTGGCAGTGAGAATCTTAAGCCCCTGTCACACAGCACCAACGGATGGAAAGAGGATGTAAAATGGAGAGAAACACTTGCCATCTGTTGGATATTATACTATGTATGTGGGCTGATAAACATGGATGACGATGTCCTTCCGTTCTGAATACTTCACTGGCCTATCCATGTTATTCATCCTCATCTATCCGATCAAGTGATAATGGGCGCCATATCGGTCTACGAATTGACATTTTATTCCGCTCAAAAAAATTTGAGCTGCACAAAACTTTTTGAGGCGGAAAATTGTACTGTCTGCGAAATCGCATCCGTTCGTCCATCTGCTTACGCCACACGGGAACATCCGTTCTAATATCCGTTTGTCATTCCTCACATAGTTTCATCTATGGCATTCGAAGGTATCTCTGGCTTATATCGCCGGTAGGG
>BHFT01040179.1:0-14247 GCA_004320025.1 Laticauda laticaudata
AGCTGGCGGACAACAGCTGATGCCGTTTGACAGCTCCCTTTTATAGCCAGCTGTCAAACGGTATCAGCCAATCATAACGGTCTGTGTTCCCGCTGGAAACACGGACCAGAGTGAAGACTTCGGCTTTAGTCTTTTGCGAATGCTACAATTACACACATATTAAAATAATAAATCAAAGTGCTGTTGATCAATATATTTAGGGTTATCTGCACTTGTCTGATTTCCTTATCAAAAGAAATGCCAGCAATGATCTTTAGAAGGCAGAAATAGATGAAGTCACACAGTTTATAACTGGAGATTTTTATGTGTTCCTTTTTTTAAAAAAATGAAGGGCTAACAGCATTTCCATGGCCAACATCAGGGCTCAGTAACTTTCTTCTGCATAAGTGCCAGAGGCCATGTCTCTGTGTGGGGGGCAGGCCACTATTTCTCCTTCTCTTAGGTGAATACATTTGTATTTGGAAGAACTTTTCAGGGCAAACCATAGAGACACATTTCTTTCTTAAGGAAAGATAGATAGAAGGAGTGAGAGAGAAATGAGACAATGATAAATCATATACCAGTGATGGCTAACCTTTTCAGCACCAAATGCTCAAAGCGCGCATGTACATCCCAAAAATGCAATGTGCTCACATCGTGCATGTGCACCTTACCTCACGTATGTGTGCACATCCCCCTGCACTCTTTCAAACTGCTGCAGGAAAACATCAAATTTACAAAAGAAGGGTGAATAAAGTATGTTTGTACTCTCAAAAAATAGTTATTGGTCTGTCCTAGGAAAGAAGCAGTTAGACAGTTTGAATAAGCTCTTTGAGAGAACTTGAAAATCTGCCTGACTTGAAAATATTCAAAACCAATATAAATGTCCTGGCTGGTAATCACAACCGTAAGTGATTTTGCTCAAATTAGTTCAATGAATTTGCTACAATAATTTCTGGAAAAATATCCAGCCATGCTGGCAAATATTTAATTTTTGTTGTGTTTGTATTACTGCTATCTGCTTTACATGGAATAAAAGTTCTGTGAAGTTTCAGTTGCTTCAGGATTTGATGACAAAACTGTACATCCGTGCCAATTTTGAAGAGCATTTGGATCCTTTATTACAACAGTTTCTCTGGATGTCAGATTAATTCAGCTATGACAGCCCAAATGCATGAAACTAATGTGAAATTGTCCCTAAAGAAAGAGGGACTACTCATTGGGATGGGGAGAAGAGGGAAAGTGGAGGTGAATGAAATGGGAGATCATCTTAATTTTCAGAAGATGGTTGCTGGGTATTTCTTACAAGAAACATCTAGAGGAAGAGCTTTTCCATGAAAACATGAAAAGTTTTATTATTTTTTTAATTTAGTAAAGAGACAAACAGCTCTTGATCATTTCCTTTGAGATAAAGCTAGTATTTCTCTCTCTATCTCTCTCCCGCACCCCACTAATTTAAGAGAAAATCTTTTGTTTTCTGTGAAAGACATAGGGGAAAGTACCATATATATCTTGCAGAAAATGAAGAATTTCTGGATGCTGAAGCAGGAACTAAAACATGACTAAAACATGACTAAAAGAAGTTTTTATTAGATGTTACCTTTTTTATTAATTATGTCAATGTTGGACTGTTGCTTGGGATATGGGCAAATGAAATCAGATTACATTCTCTGACCTTTTTTAAAAAACAAATTCAGGCACCTAGTTTATTTTCCATAAACTTTACAAAGATATATTTAAAGTGGATTAAAGAGTTAAATGATCATTTAGCCTTCTACCCAAACCTTAGTGCAACATTTATTACACATATTGGTTATTGCTCATGCATAATAAACAAATAAACAAATATAAGTTAATTTTAGATATAGGTTATTTCTTTTTTTACTTTTGTATTAAAGGAGCCTATGTTAAAATTACCTTTAAGAGTAATGTTTAAAAGAGAAAGGATAATATTTTAAACAAAACTGATACAATTACATATTTTGTATTTATGGACTTCAATAAGTTCAAATATGTACTGTAGATTTTATTTCTTTTTTTCATTTCTTCTTCATTCTATTGCACACATCCATCAATATTCATACACACACACACACACACACACACACACACACTGAATATACTGAATTTGCCAGGNACACACACACACACACACACACACACACACACACACACACACACACACACACTGAATATACTGAATTTGCCAGGTCTGGAATAACAAACTTGTCAGATCCCCTACCTTGGCTTGTTTTTCAACAGCACTCTTTCCTGTGTATTAGAGATTGGGCATTTCAAGATTAAAAAGCTCAACAAATGCCTTCAGCACTAGCATTTGGTACCAGAAAACCATGAGGAAAATGTCTGAATCATAGTATCAAGCCAATGTTTGAAATGTCCAATACTTGGCCAATAAAGAATTCTATTCTATTCTATTCTATTCTATTCTATTCTATTCTATTCTATTCCAGAATTACTATATAAGAGAATATGTAAAAAGATGCAACTGAAAACATAAAATGGCAGAGCCAAAATTATAATGGCTTTAAGCACAAAGCACCTTCAAAATCTTCAGTTCAAGAAAAGCTTTCTTTAAAAGACTTCATAGCAAAATAGCAAAAGAACTTTCTCATCCCATTATTTTGGGTGGATCTTTCATTGCTTTTTTCAATTTGCCCCATTTTAGTTTAAAACTATCATTGTTCCTATTTATTGATTGGACTGCTTCTTCTTTTTTAATCAAATCACACATAGTCAGAACTGTTTATATCTAATTTTCCAAACTTGCCAAAGGCATAAAGATTAAATATTCCAATGAGCCATAATTTCAGTTCAAAATAATAATATATATGGAAGGGAATGGAAATGATTCCTAGTAATAAATCAGAGTTTTTAGTCACCTCCATCCTGAAATAAGCATAAATATCAGTGCAGTGTTCTGCAAAGTCAGTAAAATATAACATATACTTCATTATCTACTTTTAGAAGTTACAGTCATGACTAGACTTTAGCTGCTAGCCCAGAGTCATTTTAATTTTTTTGGTATCCTATAGAATAAAAAAGGATTTATTGTGGGTTCAGACAGCCTTCTTATAAAAATATCACCTTAAATCAGGCATCCATAAAGTGAAAAGACAATACAATTTTCAAAAGTCTAAAATGTTCACTGTTTATTTCTCATGTAAGGGAAAGGGGTTTTAATGATTATAACCTAAATAACTCTAGTTTTTAAAGTATTTTGATCTCATGTTGAAATTCAACAATCTTTCCCAATATGAGTCCTTTGGCTTAAATACCAGGCTTTCGGAAGAAATACCACAATATTTCATAGTTTCTTCAATACAGTTTTCTTTAATTGTGAAAACTGAATAATTAAAAATGGCAGACAGAGTTCAAACAAATAGCAGTTATGTTCATAATGTGCTGCTGTGGGCAAAATGCATTGTTTATTGTACCTCTAAGAATGTCTATGTGGTTGAGTAATATTTTATTTTCTTTGGAGTGTTTGATGATTTTATGTCATAATTCTCAGTTTCTTTTCTCTGTCTTTTTGAGCTGTTGTACATTAATTGTAACTTAATGTTAACATCTGGTACTTCATCAGTCTTCAGTAGATGTTTCTGTAACTAATTTCTCATGTATTCTATATTTTCCCCCTCAAAATAGTATTTAAGCTTATGTTTTAAAAGTGAGCAGATTGCATGAATATAATCTTCCTCTTTTTCATCTCTTAGGAATAGATTTTGATTTTGCTCTTCAGGACAAATGGAATATTCTTGCTCTTATTCAGTGAATACTTGGAAAATCACAAGCACATTTGTGATAATGAGCCATTAACATTAACTTAGAACAGAGCTTATGAACTTCTTTGCTGGATCAATGTATGTAACCTAGTCATAGAAGAGATTGGTCAACTAGGATCAATCTCTTTGCATAATACAGATGATTTATAGATGTAAAAGTACAATTTATAATTTTCCAGGATTTTTCTTGTGGCCCCCAAATCTAGACTGATGGGACTAAAATGACTAATCTGGTATGGAGATAAGACGCAAAATGAAGTAAACTTGGCAAGAATCCTACAAAGTTTGCAGATTGACTTTGATACAGCTATCATCTGAAATTTAATAGAATATCAAAACTTCTCCATTCCATGTCCCCTCTTACCTGATCACATGATCCAAAACAATAAGCATGTAGTCTGCCTCCTGTTTTCCATTACACACTTAAATGCAGACACTTTAAATGTCCACTCATCTATAATATTTAATTATTTGTCTAATTTATATAGCTCCCCATCTCACAAAGAATTGATTCTGAATAATGTACAATAAAATAAATTAATTGACATTAAACTGAGTAAAAGTCATTCTGATTCAAGAATAAACCTGTTGATCACTGAAGTGTCTACAATTGCAAATATTCTAACTGCTGAATTGCTGGCAGTTGGCAGTCAGCAGAATCAGCCTGTAATACTGCATTCTAACCACTGCGCCATCACTGATCAACTTTATCTATTTCCTCAACTTTAAATCCTGCTGGTTTAACTGGCAACACATTTATGCTGTATAAGAGAAGAGCCTGGGGCAGAAATTCATAGTTCAAAGTGTCATTTGTTCTTCTCTACCTGAACAATAATGTTACAGAGAAATACATTTCAATAAATATCTGCAAGTATGACCCGCATTAGTTTCTTTTTTTCCTCTTCTTTGAATTGGGGTTGCACAACAGGGCCATCTCTCCTGTATGGGGTTACGATGTTCCACAAAATATATCCAGGCATTGTGCCTAAATCACATCAGAATCAGCTCAAAGAGGAAAGATAGATGTAACATATTCTGTATATTTTCAGTATTATATCTCTAAAAAAATATTTCTGTTATATTACTCCAACTAAATGGGTTGGAAGAAAAATGATCTTTTTTTTCAGCCTCATAATTCACTAGACATCTTTCAAGGCACAGGCAGAAATATAACTAAGTGCTATTCATGATTCTGACAAAGTGGAAGAGACCCAAATTTAAACCTTCCTCTTGGCATCCTGCCTGTGTAATCAGTAAACTCTGCCCCCAGCTCTTACTCTTTTACCATGGAAACTCAAACAATGAACTGAACAGCTGTTTCTTTATTCATCGTATTATAGAAGAGTATTTGTATATGTATTTTTAAAAGTGCTTTCTCCCCCTTTTTTTCTTTTAAACCCCAGCTAAAACTTGAGAAACTGTTGCCTATTACAACTTGTAGAATCCATAAGAAAATCAACATTTTAAGAGACATTATTTGTCTTTTCTCATTTTGTTGAGTTTAGACAATAATGTCTTGGGAAATCGCCTCTCCTCAATTTTTCCCCATTTGCTGCTCCAGTGCCTCTCAATAGGCGACTTATTTCTTCATTCATTTGACATACTGTCACTTATCTGCCTGCTTGCATTCCCATGTGTGAGCACCTCTCTAATAAAAAATCACAGACCAGGCAATCCCTGGCATTAACAGCCTCGGAATTCCAAGCAAGAGAATTCATAAGAAAAGGTGTATAGCAAAGCAGGGGGAACTTATCCTTTTATATATGGTGAAGCCTGGTTGAAGTTATACATAAAAAGAGAACAAATAATTGCAAATCATTGGAAACATATCTTTCTAAATCTAGATGGAATGACTCAGCCAGAAAATTAGAAACCCAAAGCTAGACTTATTTGTGCAATCTGTCAGCTTGGCCACCACCCAATTCCAATCAAGTCTGGGCAGCTCAAAAGCAAATATACAGAGCAATATATAAATAAACAATAAATTACATGACAAATCAGGCCAATGGTGACATACTTATACCCTACAACAGCCACTAGCCTAAAGCCCATGAGAAACGCTGAATCTTTAAGAGTAGCTTCAGGGTGGGAGTTACCCAGATCTCAAGAGAATGTGAGGTCAGAGGGCAGGCTTTGCCCAGAAAAGGCATTTTTCTGGGGTCCCGATAGGTGGCACTGTTTAAGAGTTTATCATCTTAAAATAACAATGATGATACTAGTTTATCATTTCAAAATAACACAAAGCAAATGTAGGTGACAAGGAAAGGCTCCTGTGCAACAGTTTAAGCAGCTTACCATGTTTAAATCTGAAATCATAAATTACATACATGTGTATGGGTATGAATAGGCAATCCTCGTTTAGCTACCACAATTTGCGATCATGACGGTGCTTCCAAATCTTACTTCAGCTTTCCTGTTGCTTTATAGACCTACAAAGATCATAAATGCAAGAATTGGTCATAAAGTTGTTTTTATCACGATCACAACTTCAAATGTGCAATAAAGAGAAAGTCACTAAATAAGGATTATCTGTTTGTACATAGGCATATAGTACCATTCTTTGTCTATAGAGTTTTTATATTTCATCAAACATACTGGATGTATAGCAGTAAAACCAAAAAATCCAATAAAATTCAATTGAAAAATCTAATAGGAGGATGTGGTTTTTACAGAAGAAATGAACTTATTATTTATGGTTTTGATGATTATACAGATTGGATAATAAAAAGAAGAGAGTCATTTTTGTAACAATAGAGTAAGAAGTAAATTTATAACTATACTTACTTATAATTGTTGTAAAGATAAGTTTCTTCTTTATATTTTTTCTTTCTTTTCTATTTTTCTTTTACTTTTCCCCCTTTTCTGCACTTTCAGCTTTCTCTCAGATTAATGGTTGTTTTCTTTTTCCTATTTTAACTTTGTATTAATTTTCATGTTCTTTTAAAAAATATTTAATACATTTTAATTTGTTTTAAAAAATAGCAGTTCAGGGAATCCTTTATACATATATTGCTTGTATGTATTTAAGAATATGTATGTGCATGTCTGATTCCCTGAACTCTATTTTTTTGTTTATTTGTTTGTTTTAATAATTACTTTTGGCTATGAGTATTTCTTGAAAAGTTCAGGTGATTCATTCTGCAAGAAGAGTGGTTTCACATTCCTTCTTAATATTTCATCTTCACATTTTGGTTCTACTCATTTGAACAGTTATCCACTTATTCTGGATCATGTTCTGAATCTTTCTTGGATTTTTTTCCCTACTACGCGTATCAAAAACATTGTTGGGATGAATATTTATTTTGGCTCCATAGTATGAGCTCTTTGTGATGCTTGAGTTTCTTAGTGGTTCAGGGTGCAGAAATATTTTTATTGCTAAGACTATGTATTAGATATCATCTCGCTTAAAATATATATGAAAACAATTTATTACAGTGGCATTAAACGCAAAGCAAATATTCCTGTCTCAGTTATCATACACTAGTCACAGTTTCTTCATCAGAATATATTTTTAAAACATCCAATGTGAATTAGCCAACTCAAAGTTCAAGATAATGTTGGTAGATCTTTGTGTTTGCAATGATCATAAGTCAAATCCATCTGGCTGATATATTACTTCTGACAAAGTTTCCATCCTTTGAACAAGAAAGACTTCCTTTGAGATCTCTGCAGCTTTCTTGTACTCAATCTTGTGATAAGCTTTTAGTGCTTACCTAAACTCTACTACTAAGATTTTGACCAGAGATCTTACTCATTTAGCTTGGTGAGACTGTAGCTCCTCTCCTGCACTGGGATAAATGTTATGACTGTCTGCTACTGATTTCTGACTTAATTAAAAGGCAACTTGTTTCAAGAATTTAAGATAGCAAGAAACTGTTTTGTCTACTTACCATCACCACTACAAGCAAACAGGAAGCGCTAATTGAGAGCAAGTCTCCTTATCATTTTGTAAATAAAATCTACCCTGCATTTCACATTGCTACCTTAATTCCAGTTCCAGCATATCAAAATATTATCAGTTATTCAAAACACTTTGATCATTTGGGTTACTAGTCCCCAAACTCACATTAAAAAACCTTTTTTCCCCCAGTAAGAAATCATTATAAGAAAATAAAAATTTTATGGCTTTATTTATTTTACAATTTTATATTATTTCAAGGCTCCTGGAATAGACATACTAAACAAAGGGGACTGCTGCTTCCTGTTTTATAAAATAAAGTCAGCAGAAACAAATGCCTTAGATCAGAGGTGGTATTCAGCAGGTTCTGACCAGCTCTGGAGAACCAGTAATGGAAACCTTGAGTAGTTCGAAGAATTGGCAAATACCCCTTCTGACTGGACAGTATCCTTTCCTGCCACGCCCATCAAGCCACACCCACAGAACCGGGAGTAAAAAAAATTTGAATCCCACCACTGCTTTAGATCAAAGTCTTATTCATTTTAATACAGACTATTTTCATCTATTTTTCTCTCTCAAAAGCATGTTTTACAGTAACAAAGAAAATTATACAGAGTAATTGGTTCAGTTTGAAGTATGCTATTTAGGTGATAATTTATGAAACACAGCAAGTCTTGATTTAAGTTTGGAGTGAAGGAAACCATAATCTCAAGAACACCCACGGACCAATCCTACACTCCATGTGAGAAAGCTTATTATAGAATGACTAACATTTTTATAGGTAGAATGGAAATGAAATACACAAACAGGAAATTTGAACCATAAATATTAAGTGGCATATGGAAAAGGATCATAAAATACAGGTGGTCCTTGACTTATGACCACAATTGAACCCAAAATTTCTGTTACTAAGTGAAAATTTGATAAGTGAATTTTGCCCCATTTTACAACTTCTCTTGCCACAGTTGTTCAGCAAATCACTTCAGTTGTTAAGCTAGCATCATAGTTGTTAAGTAAATCTGGCTCCTCCATTGACTTTGCTTGTCAGAAGGCCGCAAAAGGGGATCACATGACTTTAGGAAAGATTAACGATCATAAGCATGAACCAATTGTCAAGTATCTAAATTTTGATCACATGACCATGGAGATTCAGCAATGGCCATAAGTGTGAAAAACAATCATAAGTCACTTTTTCAGTGCTGTTGTAACTTTGAATGGTCACTAAATGAACTGTTGCAAGTCAAGGACCTGTAAGCACTTCTCATTTTTCAAGCATATTTTCACAAATTGAGAGTCGTTTCCTTGTGTAGAATGAGGGACACTTTTCACTTTATGAAAGTGGGATATAGGAGGAGAAGTAGGTTAGAACTATTTTGGACAAGAAAGGGAATTATGAAAGATGATCTTCAAGGACCCTTCTAATCCTTACATTTTGCAATTTACTTTTAGAAATACTAAAGAGGAGAGCAAAACCCTATATTCATTTATATATTGCAGCAAAGGCAACGGAAGATATTTTCAGATCTCCTATCTTGTCCCATAATTGCATCCTTCCTGTCTATTCCTGTGAGAGATACTTTATCCATGCTGGTCTGCTTGTTCAAATAGAATAAAGCTGGCTATTGAGTAGCTGTGTTTATAAGTTATAGAAAATTTAATATATTTATGTAACCGTTCATCACCTTAAAAAAACTGTTCGAGTTTTATTCATAATTTTAGGTCTGCAAAATTGTCTCTCTTTATTTTCCCTTGCCTACAATTTCCTCCATGAGTATTTTATAGGGACATGGAGGGGAATATTAGAAGTGGTTGGAGAGATGTTCATAGGCAGGGGTGGGATTCAGCTAGTTCGGGCTGGTTCGGGCAGGCAGGTGTTAATTTTACGTCCAGTTCAGCAAACCAACAGTTCCGACAACTAGGTGCCCCACCTACTCCATTCTACCCTCCCAGGAGTCCTCACAAGGCCCATCTGGCTCCTAGGTAAGTGTAGAGAGGCCTCCTGGGAGCAAAAATGAGGCAAGGGGGGGTCTGATGCCTCTCCCCCGCACCCCATTTTGGCTGCCAGAAGGCTCCAGGGAGGCTTTCTAGGCCAAAAATGGGGCAAAGGGGTGGGTGGGTCTGGTGCTAGCCCCCCATGCCCTGTTTTGTCTGCCAGGAGGCTCCAAGGAGGCCTTCAAGGGAGAAAGGAAGAGAAAGAAAGGAAGAAAGAGAAAGAAAAAGAAAAAGGGAGGGAGGGAAGCGAGAAAGAAAAGCGAGAGAAAGAAAGAAAAAAAAGGAAGGAAGGAAGGAAGAAAAGAAAGAAAGAAAGAAAGAAAGAAAGAAAGATAAGAAAGAAAGAAAGAAAGAGAAGGAAGAGGGAAGGGAAGGAAAAAGTGGGAATGAAATATGGATGGAGGGAGGGACAGAAAAAGAGATGAAGGAAGGACATAAAACCCTGGCACTAGACACAGCTTCAGAGGATGCTTTGAAACAGCACAGCAATCCAGGCTGGAAGGGAAGTCATTTAGTCCAACCCCTGTCGCTGAGTTAATCTACCTGACTCTGTGGTTTCTTCCTCAAATCCCAAAAACTTTAACCTTAGACTGTCTACTATTGACCTCACTCCTTTCTTAAGAAAGAGGTCTGTAGGGGGCATGCATAAGTGCACTAACGTGCCTACCATCCCTGTCCTATTGTTTCTTTTTATTTTTCTCATATGTATCTGTTTCATATATTCATAACTATGTTTATACTTATACCTATTATCTTGTAAGCGATTGACAAATCAAATAAATAAAATAAAATAAAACAATTTGGTGCTTCACCCAGTCACATGACCACCAAACCCATGCCTACTAAGCCACACCCATCCCTGCTCATAGGAGAGTTTTGTTAAATTTCGGGGGGAGGGAGATTATCAAACCAAACTTTTTGTGAAAAAAATAGTTTGATAAAATGTAATGTTACAACAGTACAGATAGCAAGATAATCCAGAAATATTCACTCACTGGCACTTGGTTGTGTCTGCTGTGACAAAGTTTTCTTCTAAGGGCTGAAACTTCATTCTTCATAAGAGGCACAGAGTGGGAGGGCACATGAGGAAGATCCGAGGGAGGCAGATTTATGCGTTATTACTTAGAGTCAATGTCTTCCTTGACTTACATAGTTCCAGGAAAAAAAAATGAAAGAAAGAGGATGTTTGTGTTTTTTTGAACTAGCAAGTAATGACTGTTCTTGCCCTCACAAGATTGAAAATCTCCTTATTAACAAGTTGGCAGCCCATCCTTGTGAAGAAGTTAATCTAACTGGAGTCAAGTTTATGAACTGGTAATAATGTGCTGAGAACAGATGCCTGGAACTATATCCTGCTTTCTGTCATGGCAACCCAAGCAGATTGGCAGCTCTACAGAGATGGCTCTTATTTCCTTTCCCTTTTAATCCAACTCAGAGAGGAACTATTCATGGCAGCCCTAAGGCTAGTTTTACATTATGTCTTCTATGAAAGGTGTTTTTGGTCTGACTGGGTATGGAATATGTGATAAGTATGCTTATGTCCTGTGCCATCTTGCCCTATGTTTATCCACCTCGTTTCATTTGAATCTTTATGGCACATCAGAAATGCACTACTAATATCTCTCATGGCAATGATATATCATGTTTTATATTATGTAACACTATATATATATGTATATTAAACACTTCATGGCTACTGTAAGGACTGTTTTGCTAACCACACAGAGATTTTATCATAACAAAGTGAGTAGGGGGAACAGGAATCTAGAATTTAGAGAAAAAGAATTCTATGCATTCTACAAGTCAATCTGATCCTTCTAACAGAGTAGAAACTACACTTTAGATTAATTAGTATCTCTCAGCCTAAATTATCCATTTATAAAATCTTAACAGCTTCATCTAAATATTTTAAAACAGATTATGAAAAACTCATCATGTAAGCTCTTTTTGGCACTATTTCATTCCATAATTTCCAGACTGGTAGTTATCTGAGTCTGTTCAGCAATTCTTTATTCTTTTCAAGCAAAGATGAGATGGGAGGTACCCAGGAGTGGGATTCAAATTTTTTAACAACCAGTTCTGTGGGCATGGCTTTATGGGCGTGGCTTGGTGGTCATGTGACTGGGTGAGGCACAAAAATAACCCAGATGTCTCCTCCTGGAGACAGAGGTTTGGACAAGATGACCTCCGAGGTCCCTTCCAGCCAAGGGTGGGATTCTACCAGTTCGCACCTATTGGCTAGAACCGGTTGTTAACATTCTAAGCAGTTTGGAGAACCAGTTGTTAGAAGAAATTACTGGCCTAATCCTGTAAGGAAGGCAGGAAGGAAACATTCTCGGGTTGCTTACAGAAACAGCCTCTCCATTAACCCTTAAACATTCTTGACAGGACTAGACTGTCTCAAGAACTTCTCTGGAATTTTTTTCCCCTCCTTTGCTGGTACTTTGCTTGTGTGGACTGACTATTCAAAGTTACAATGGCACTGAAAAAAGTGACATAACCATTTTTCACATTTACGACTATTGCAGCATTCCCAGAGTCATGAGCGGCCAGGCGAGGAGATGTGTGCCTCGATGTAAGTGATGTTGAGTTAGCCACACCCAGTTCAGGGAACCGGCAAATACCAGCTCTCACTGGAGATTTTACAATATCCTACCTCTGCCATGCCCACCAAGCCATGCCCACAGAACCAGTGGCCAGATTGATCTACTGAACCTGTAGACAGCAGCACATCAACATCAAAAAAACCACAAAATTGCTAAATTTTAACCCCACAGGAGTCAAGGACTGAATTTTGGATGCATTCTGTAAGTTAGCCCATTTGAGGTAGCTTAATTCAAAAAAATTTTATCCTATAATGCACTGTTTCACCTGTAATGCATTATTTCACTGTTGCAGACCCAAGGGTTATAGATGTAGTCTGTGTCCTGCTTAAATAATAGTAATTGAAAGAATTATTAATAATAAACACAATATTTTTGTAATAATTACATCAGCTTCAGCAGATTTTCTGTGTGTGCAATGTATGCAATTTTATGTTCCAATTCCAATTAAAATCAGTTGCTGAGAGCCTGAGACCACAACCTTCCACATTTAGTTTCAGTTTTGCAACACTGCCAGTCAATTTAGCAGTCTTAAATGTTTTCTTTAATTATTATGTTTTTATCTCAAGTGTTCCATGCTCATCTAATCACTCTCTGCTTCCCATAGTTGTAGCAGCCTTAAATTTTCCATCTGCAGGATTCAGATTACTGCTGGTTTATGATCCATCAACACCTCACCTTCATGAAGTGCTGATGGATCAGAGCAACACGTTAACACCTTTCTGGCATTCAATCAGGAAAACCAAAGATATAAAAATAGGTGTTGCATCACCAACTGCATTAATTCTAATTATAACATCAGCTGCTGATAAAATGAAAATGTTTTTAATACTTTAAATGTCTATGTTAACTTCTTGGTTGATTATGTGCCAATAAGTTTTTTCAACTCTTAGTGACCACATATTCTCCATGATGATCTATACCTAACCCTTTCAAGTCCATCTATAATGGTGAACTTATCGCTATTGAAACCATCCACCTTAATTCTTCTCTTTCTTTCCATCTTTCTCTTGCATTCCAGAATTTTTCCAGGGTCTTTGCATAATGTGCCTGAAATAGAATAATTTAAGACTGGTTATTTGTTATTGTGCCTTGAGTGAGAACTATCAATTGACATGTTTGATGTAATTTTTTTTCCAATATCAAAAATAATTTCCATTGACAAGTACTACTTCTTTTCCCTAACCTTTTTACCTTCATAAATGGAAAAATATACATCTGTAATTTTTTTTAAAAAAATACTACTAGTGGATCATAGTTTTAGAAATATTTCCTTACCTAAAGAATAAAGGAGAATATTTGTTAGCTCAGGATTGAAATGTGGGGTCCTGGGTGCTCTCTGAACTTTTTGTTTTCATGCAGACTAGCATTGATGATGTTACTTAGTTTGGGTAATGAAACATTTGCAAGAAACAACTCTTAAGGATTTAAATTTACACCTTTCTCATGAACTGGGAAAGCTGAAATAAAGGTAGAAGTTGCAGTAACATGATTTTTCACTTGGCTTAATGACAGAGTCACCATCTAATTTGCAGTCCCTAAACAAGAACTACTTTCATAATATTACAGCTATTTTCATCGAGAAAGGGACATATAGTAATTAGTATGATTAAAATTGTTAAAATTTTCATCTGGCTGTTGTTCCCCCAAAAACCTCAGTATTGCATATCTGCTTCTTCTGCAAGAGTGTAACCTCACTTAGAACAACATATTTACTACCTTTCTGGAATGATCATTTCTATTTTGGTGGGATTCGATTTTACTTTATTATTTCTTATCTAGCCGATTACTGACTACAGACAGATATCAGAGCAGCCACACTACTTTTCTGTTAATAACATCTATCTCACAGTCTTCTGATAATCTTCCCTAGCAGTTTCATGTTGACATTGGGAAACAGAATGGAATCCTTACAAAAATGATAAACTCACAAAGAAACTAAAAAAATTAGAAAATGACAAGAAAATTCCCA